>JAOWAT010332836.1:0-13634 GCA_028571025.1 Longipedia americana | reverse complement strand
ACTTTAAGAAGTTTGCATGATTCGAAGCTCAAAAATTATTAGTTCACAAAAATATTCCATTCTACAGCATACTATATATTTTTTATATACTCCTTGCATTGTTTTGAAGATTATAACAAAAAAATTTTTGACTATTATGCATATGAAATAACTTTCAATGGAGATGTCTGTTTTCCAAACGGATATAATACACAAAAGAAAAAAGAATTCTGATAGCCCACCTACAAAATCTAAACTCAAGTAAGCAAAAGGATAAAAATCCCCAACAAACAAAAAATAAAGTCCATTTATGAAACAACCTTCTTTGAAACCTCCAGTTTTGCCAACCCTCCAAAACATAAACGAGTATGTAGGGTCTGTGGCAGAATCAACTGCATTTTAGGATCGTTAGATCGATATGGCAGAAATGATGGAATAGTCAGGTTTGAATAAGTGGAAAATCGGGAATATTATTAGTAAAGGCACTACAGCCACAGTATACAAAGCAATGAATAGGTATACCGGAGTTTTGGCTGCTGTCAAAAAAATTACTTATTTATAAACCGAAGACGATGTTTCTAAGCGTTAACTTAAAATTCTTTGCAGGATAGAGCACCCTTACATCATCAAATACATGGAACACTACGAAGTTCAAAACTAAACTTGGATTTTTATGGAATACGTCCCCACAACCCTTCAGAAATTCATTAAAGATTACGGACCTCTCCCTCATAATCTCTATCTCAAATTTGCTAAACAGCTAATCATGGCCTTGGACTATCTCTATGATTAGAAAATCTTTCACAAAGACATCAAATGCTCCAATATTCTCGTTTATGGAAAGGGTGTCTTGAAGTTGTCGGATTTTGGGTGTTCCAAAGGGTTCGACCAGTCAATGTCCTTATAAAATTATGTTAAAGGTTGCCAAACCTTCAAAGGAAGTGTTTTATGGATGGCACCCGAGACCATACTAAAAAACTAGTGTAATAGAAAGACTGACATATGGGCACTTGGATGTACCCTTTTGGAAATGGCGACTGGAAAGGCACCATGGTCTTAAAAAAACTTTGACAACTAAATGGCTGCTATATGGGTGATTGCTAACGAAGAGTAAATTCCCAAAATTCCTGAAAACTTGCACTAAAACATTAAATATTTGATATCTTCTTGTTTGCAGAGGGATTTCTAAAAAAGACTCACAGCAAGATAGCTATTAGACGCTGATTTTTTTCAAAATATTTGATTCCTTGCGACTGAAAATCGAAAACTAATCGCTCTAGACGATACTTAGCTTTTTAAAAGTGCAATTAGCAGCTTTCGATGAAAGTTTATTAAATATCTTATTCTGTAGAATGAAACAATGGCATTATTTTTTCCCTTTTGTATCATATATCTATTTTGTCATGTTTTGTTCACAACTAACATCTTTATCTGATTTTTTGCATAAAATGAAAGTGAAAATATTAAAGATCAGACATATTCCCTACAGACGGGACAATGAGGTTTCTTACACAGCCACTAGTGAGCACATGGCGAGTGAAAGCAATGAGAGCACGGAAGTCTGACTAAAATCATATTTTCGCTGTATTAATTTAAGCATATTGGGCATTTGTTGTCTCTGCTCGTCTAACTTGAGTAGAGTACGTAGTCTATATTTTTTAGGTAGTCAGAACTCATTCTGGAAAAGGAACCATCGTTTTCAGAGCTTCGGGAATAGCTTTAGCTTCCAGAATCCAATTCCAGTTCAGATTACATAGAATCAGGGCTAAATATCGAACTCATAGATTCCTAGCTTTCAATTGATTGGTCAAGACTTTAGTAGGACTCACATAATCTACCCACAGAGGCTTCTATATCATACATCAAATCGTCACTCGAAGATATTGTTATCAGTTCATAGGTTTCTTCCATATTAATTGCAGGCTCTATCACTTAATGTTCTATGATTTGGGAACAAATAGGGCTCCATATTTTTTGCTGAGGTATCTAAATATCGTAATTTTGGTATGGAAGCACAGGAGTTGGTAAGTTTCTTCTGATGTTCTTAATGAGTTCTCCACCTTGTCGCGCCTAAAAAGGACATCGGTATGGGGATATCACCGGTGATTGATTTCTAATGATTATTGTCTTATTGTTATTATTAAAAAATTGATCTTTTCTGCAATTTTTTGTCCCTAAACAATGCATTCGATGGGCTAATTGAGGTCTTTGGTTAACTATTTTTGACAGTTTAACTTATTACTAAATCAGACTTCTGTTTTGGCATTTATATTTTTGCTGAGTAGATATTGTTTTCCCAACAGACTTTTGATTTCTGAAGATTGTGTGATACGCCGATTTGGCAGGATTTTTTATAGTTTTTGTTCTCGGATTTTAAGCACTAAAATGGGAGGTTTTCACTTCTTTTTGTTTAACTCTATAACTCTCCATATTTCTTTACTAATCTGATTGGTAAGTTAAGTATTTTAATTGACCTTTTTTATTGGAAAACTAACTTATTAGAAATAAGTAAAAAAATATGTCGAATATTTGATTGATTCCAATACCTTTCCCATATTATCAGATACGAACCACAGGTTAGTCGTTCATCCAATCCCAATTCAAACTATCCTTGCCAAATTATTTCAGAGCCCCTTTGCCATGCCTCTTACCATCCTTCCACTCTCCTTAAAACACAGCTCCCTGTGCAGGCTTGAACTTACCCTTTCCATGTTTTAATCCGTGCTAAAAGTAACCCTGATAGTATGCACCATTTGGCCAACGATACGTCCCATGTCCATGCATCTCTCCATGCGAAAACTGACCCTCATAAGTTTCGTCATTATCGTACGTTATTTTACCTCTCCCAGAAAATTAGTCGTCCCTGAAAGATCCATTGTATATAAATTATCCGTATCTCTTGTAAATACCCTCGCCTGACTTCCTCCCGTGGATGTACTCTCCGTCATACTAGGATTTGTTTTTCCAAATTTCCTTACCCCTCCCATGAGGCATATCCGCCGCCCATTATCCCTAGTAAATATATCCCCGACTTTAATTAACTAGCTTCCCAAAACCTTGGGCTTAGGATTGTCGAATTTATCCCTCGTAGTAAATTCCATATTAGTTTATCAGTCTTCCCTCGTGGTGCGGTAGACCTGTGTGGAATAGTCCTTCGAAATAGGATCCGTCCGGAAAGTACATATGACCTTTCCCGTGCGGAAGCTGGTTTTTCCATTATCCGTAATATATTGTACCGTCAGAGTTCACCAGTTTAGGCTCAGTTTATTCGCCTCTTTCATAAGTATTACTTTTAGGCTTAAATTATGGGAGATTTTGATGAGTTTTTTCGACAACTGACCCCAGCATTGGTATTTTAGCTGCCGGCATTGCTCGAGGAATGTTTTAGCTACTTACTCTGAGGGTAGATATTCTCCTATTTGTGTTATCGTATGCATTATTGTCTGCTATTTCAGTGCAACAACTTTGTCCCATTATTCTATTGGAATAACTATATTCTTGAAATTTAAAAAAAAAATTATCATCCGAACTGACCCTGAAATTAAAGTCAATTATCGGGGGTGATTTTCATTTCGCTTATTCGATAAAGCTATCTTTTGAATTATTTTTTTCTTACAATTTCATCAAAATAAGCATCTGCAGCGCAGTTTGTCAGGATATTCTTCGAAAAAAATCCGTTGTTCTTTTCATAAAGCATTTATTCCAGCTTAAAAAGAGGTGAAGATTTGATTTTCTATGAAAGCTGCTCAAGCTTTTTATCTTTCTTTTCTAAAAAATTTTTGAAGATTCTTTACGAACTTTTCCGAGGAACGCAACCGTTTTCCAGATATTTCAAGGAAGAGCTTTCATTTTCGATTTTAGCATCTGTAATGAGAGTTGAATTGTCGAGAGAGTCATTCAGAGCACCAAGAATGGTTCTATTTTATTCCAGCTATTTTTTGACATAGTAGCTTTAAAATGAGGAACTATAGACAGCTTTCCTGGTCTTTTCAATGGTTTTAATCTATTTTTGAATTTGGGTGGTCAACTTATTCTTCTCTTTGATCAGTCGTCGCTTTTCTTCATCTGCATTATTTTTGCCTTTCAATTAAGCAAGCTCCAATTTGTCTTTTTAGATGTCCTCCAGAATCTTTTAAATCTTAGGAACCAGTTCTTGACTAGCTACTATTTGCTGTGATACAAAATGTTTCTTCATTTTGGAATGGAGCTCTTCGATTTTATGATGGAGAGTGACGTTGCTGGATATGGACGGTAAGTGATTCGACTTTTCTTCCATAGGAAACGGGGGGTTCTATATATTATAGGTCTTAGTTTATACAAATAATAGTATAGTTTCGATGAATTGTGATATTCATTATCAAAGTGAATCTTAGCAAATCATGTTTCCCTCACTAAATTACACTGGATTAAGTTAGTTTGACTGGTTAAATAATAGATATATTTTTGCCCTTCTATTTATTGCCTAATTTGAAATTGCTGAATAGGGTGAGCATGTTGTTCTTAACACTAGTTTTCTTCTTCCATATTCGTAGACCGGACTTCAGAATAATCAGTGTGAGAACATGCGAGGAATCATACGCACTTTTATTTAATTCCTGATTTTTCACCGACCTTTCGTTAATTATTTTATCAGCCTTCTCAGTGACGAACTTTCTACCGTTTTTTTTCTTCAAAATTACCTTGGTCAGTCCTTCAACAACCTCATGAAACTAGAAGCACAAAACACCGTCTTCGTTCTAGTAAATTGGCAGTGATAAGGACTTCAAAAAACTTTGTTTTGAGTCATTCAAAATCACCTTATTGTCTACCTTGTAGATTTTCATGAGTTTGGCGGTGAACATCCAAAAGTCACGATAAGTTATGTACCCTGTCGCATCCTTGTCGTAATCCTTCCAAAGTTCACTCACCTCCTGCAACTGAAACTTGTTCACTAATGCTTATTCCTATCGTATCACTTTGGAGTAAACGTCAAAAATCACCGCCATTAAAGTCGGCATCAAAATCAAAGAGTATATCAGGAGAAACGAAAGGAAAAACAGAAGCGATAATGCTTTATTCCCGCATCCCATTTGACCATATCGCTGGAAATCCTCCTGGGAATTTATCGAAAAACAAACAAAGTTTGGCGCCAGTCCTTGTCCCGCATCACTTATTTGACCGATCACAGATTCAATCAGCGAAAACTTTATAAGTGCAAAAAGAGAAGAGCCAAAAGTCCGATAGTTTTGTTCGTGCTAGTTAAGTTAGATATTCGGTTTGAGGTATGAAAACAGCTATACTCCTATAATAGCGTATATAAACAGTATGGTGAGCATAATGAGGAAAATGTTACGGGTTTCGGGGATGACTGTGAGGAGCGAATTAAATAGTTTTCTTACGTATTAAAATTCATTGAGCACTGGGAATAGTAAAATAATTTACATGTGAAGTATCTGAAAAACTGCAATGTTAGTCCGACAGCGACAAATATTCGGATATCCTTTTCAGAGAAAGTAATGACATTGGTGATAACCAGAAAGACAATTACATAAGCCAGTATACAAGTTTCAATGATGAAACGACGTTTATGATCTTTCCGAATACCGTATGCCAGCACTTGTATTATATATTATGGAACCGTCAAAAATATGAAAACTGTCATACTTTTGCTGACAATCTGACTAATGGTTTAATTTTGGTTTGTGTGGTTTATCGACATGATAACAAGCGCAAGAATGAACAGAATTCCTCTGAATATCTTGTAAGCATTGCTTGTTGTTATTGTATGGGCATATCTCCGTATGACATTCTCCGGAACCCTATCAAGAACCTAAGGCTACATCCTATAAATCTGCTATTTTATCCCCAACCACATTCTTTACTGGGGTTCAAGACTGTTCTATCCCGTTGTCTCCTATTTTATCTTTCTGAAGTTATAAATTGACAGCCCAATGAACACATTTATAATTATCAAGTTTCCTAGGAAAAAGAAAAACAGGAAAAATGCGTACATCCACTTATTCGCCTCAAGAGCTGACTGCAAACCAGGACCCCTTAGACTACCAGCCTAAATCATGTTAAAACTCCATCCCTCAGTAGCAGCAACCAAAAATAAATAGTACAAGGAATTTCCAAAGTTTGAAAAATTCATAGCTAGTTGAACCCAATCTCCACCCCAATTGTAACAGTCTATCTCAGTCTCAATGGTAACTCCAGGGGGGTAGTTTACGCAGGAGTACATGTCATTTTTGTATAATTTCGACATTAACATTGCAAAATACCCAAAGATAACAGATGTCACGAAAAGCAAACTTCCAACTTTCGGTAGGAGTTTGGCAAAGCCTACCACAGTCAATCTCATATCTCCATCCGTTTGATATTGTAACTCAATGAACCTAAGAACCCGCAGTACTTTGATTTTCACTATTTTTCGATACATAAAGTCGTTACCCAAAGAAGTATATCCTAACAACTCAATAATGCTAATAATGATGTCAACGATATTCAATGGACTCTTTCTCAAATATGAATCTTTGTCAGCAAAGAGTCCATAAACCCCAAGATTCACGAGAATTTCCGTGAAGAAGAACCAGATAGTGACGTGGTTCAAAACATTGCCGATATTTGACAGGAGACTTGATGAATCATCTCGCGGGTTGTCTATGATTAAATAAGTGCATAACAGTATTATCATCGAAAATCTAAAGACAGTGTAGTACTTGCTATTAGTTATGATCTTTACAATTTAACCCAGTCTTCGAAAAAACACTGCAATCCCATTCGGCTCCTTTTCAGCGACTTATTGTTATACTACATCGACATTGCTGAATAAAACTTTTTTTTTGTCTTTACGAGAGACTTACCCATTCGCTTATAAGTTTCTCTTTTACAGACTACTTTTAAGAGTATTTTTAGGAGTTTCTTAGAGTTTTAAATTTGAACTTTCAACAATTGAGTGTTTATTCTGACCAGGTAAAGGCTGAATTTTTAATAAATTCAAATTCACAATATGCCCACGCCTCCTGTCTTTTCGAGTTTTTTTGTTTCTTTCACCTGATCTGAGGCCCGCATTTTAAATCACGGATTGGAAGTCTTCATCATCATTCCCAAACATATTCTGAAAAGATATTTCTTTCAAGGCTTGTTCCCTTTCAAATTCGCTTTTGTGGTCGGATTTGTCGTAATCCAATTTTTCCTCCAACTCTTTCATCATCAAAGTCATGAAGTACTTCGATAGCACCATATACCCAAAGGTTATAGAAATTAGCTGCCAGACTACGATGAAGTAGGAATTTCCGAGGAATTGTTGGAACATAAAATAGTCCCACTCCTCATTATAAAAAGTGCAAATCATGAAAACTATCGAATTTAGAATGCCACTTAGTGAAATCGGAAAAGATTCTCCATTCTCCATATCAAGATTTCCCATAGTATCCACCTTAGTCCTGTAGCCAAAAAAGCTAAATGCTATGAATGCAGACACAAATGCCACGAATGCCCATAGCATAATGACATCCTTAATTTTGGATATAATGGTGTAAATAGATTTCAAGATCAGTCTCGGCTAATTTAGCCACGGACTTTCAAGGAAAAAAATGAAAATTCTCCAGTATTTGAAAGATCTTATGATTTTCTAGATCGAATTTTCGGCCAGTAGAAATTGTTTCACATTAGATGCTATCAATGCCTCGTAAACAACTCCTCCCGTGCATGCAAGGGCAAGCAAGGCTTCAAAAACCAAGATTTACATTTTGTCAGCCTCTCCAAGCTTGTAGTACAGGAGTCCCTTGACGAAAATGTCAACCATGAACATCAAATAGAACACAAAGTCAATCGTATCCGTTAACAATTCAAACTCCAAAGTCTTCCCCTCGAACTAGATACACATGTTGATGCACCCAATTATCACCAAGACGTTGCTCATGGCAAAAATAACCTTGGCACAATCTTCCAGTTTGATTTGCTCAAAAACAGACTACTCATTTTCCTTGATCTAATCTTCATTCAGGTCTAAACCCATTTGCACCATGTCATGCATGATTTTACTGCTAATTTACTTCCCATGTCTCTCCTATCTTTGACGAGTAACAAGCACACGAGATACTAGCTAAATGGGATTTTCAATTGGTTACTAGCAGTTGTTGAGGACATCCGAAAATCGAATTTATTGCGCTTATCTATCGAATGATAATTACTATGGCTCTAGTCTCATAACTATTTTCGGTGTGTTTTCATGACTTTTCGCAATCTTGGACTCATCTCCGTCGAGCCTGTTTCTTAGCTTTAAATTTATGTTGTGTTTCCTATTTTTTACGCTTTTCTAGGTTAAGTCAATAATCTCATCGTGTTCGGACGTTCTACGCGACTTTTAAGTTTGAAAGACTTGAGGAGGCTAATTTATTATCTTAACTTCTTCAGAAGATTCTTGCTACTAAGAGTCACTGGAGGTTGATTACTTGATATCCTCCTTCACATTGTAACTGCCCTCATTAATGAGCATCAATCCATAGAAGATGTTCAGGTAGACATAGGACCTTAGTTATAACAAAACACTTACAGCAGATATATAAAGCTTAGGAAGTACACATAGACAAAGGGTTCATAAGTCACCGCCTTAAAATTTATGATCAAGCGAGATGATCCCGTTACGAAAATCTGCTTATAAGTTGATAGCAATCCAGATAGAATGTTATTGTAAACTAACAGTCCGTTTCCCAATTTCATATCCTTCAACTCCTATGGGTTTGGTTATACCCCATAGTCTAATGGATTTAGACATCTTAGCTGCACTCCATCTACAACAGGGCACTCTCTTTGACCGCACAAAAAAACCTAATCCGTATAAACCGTCCAATTTGCGCTTTTGAATTCGTTATCCGGTGTTCTACATCGACTGTATTCGTAATCTCAAATTAGATACTTTTTTACTTGAAAAAGAATAAACTCCAAGCAGTGCAAAAATGTATATGAAAAGAGCAGCTGGAAAGATAATTTTCTTTACACTTGCAAGCGCATGGAATAGATTCAGAGTGGCGGTTTACAAATTTTGGCAATACTTGATTAGCATAAATATCTTAAAAGCTCTCACACCTTTTAGGTACTCTACAGCGGCTCCTGAAACGCCAAGAGCTACGAACCCACAAACAGTTGTCACCGTTTCGAACAATATAAGAAGAGGACTTTAATTTTGCCAGTTTATCAGTCTAAGTATAATCACCAAGCTGAAAAATATTTGGCAGTTTAATTCAAGGTATACTGAAGGTTACCTCAAATGTGCAAGAATGACTGGGTCCCACATTCCGCATGCAATAACATAAGCTATCAATGCGATTATGTAGACAACACCGAAAAAATTGCTTTAAAGAATATCCTTAACCTTCTATTTTATATACTAGCAGTCAATATGCTCGATAATATTTTAGTTTTACTAGCTATCTGTTGCGCTTTTAAGTTAAAGAAGAAGAGCCGGTGATTCTAGCAGACTTGGATTTTTAAGTGCATCCCTTAGCTATTTCCTTATTTCAATTTTTGTATCGCTACGCTAGTCCTGCTCACTGACTCCAAAGTTATAGAACTATACAGAGCTCGACTCATGGGTGTCGAACATATTCTTTGCTACCCGCTCAGCCATTAATCACTTTTATCGAATAAATATAAGCACATTCGAAATTCCATCAATTCTGTTAGTATAAAATTGCTATAGGTTAATCTTTTTTCAAATTAAATCACTTAACAAATAAAATACTCGTATAATTAACACTTTGGGTTCATAAGAAATGAGTCTTTTCATTGGAAATGTATCGAAAAAAGTGACTCAAAAACAATTCGAAGATGCCTTCAAATCCTATGGAAAGTGTAAGGTTGATCTCAGAGTAATTTTGTTTATAAATTAGAAAAGATATGCGTTTGTTCAGTATGAAAGTGAAAGGAGTGCGGAGTAAGCAAGAAATTAACTACAAAACACAAACTTTTCTGGTTTGAGACTGAATATCGAATGGTCTAAAAACTCAGGTAGGTTCAGCTAAAACAACGGTCGAATCAAGAGTGGAAAAAGGTAATTTTTACGGTAAATCAGGAAAAGCCATTCCAGGGATAGAAGTTGGAGAAAAGAGGAAAAATGGTACCGCAGATCCCCATCCTACGAAAGAAGAAACACTCCCACATACAGTTAAAACTAAGACTTCTAAATTTATACTCCCAAATGTCGACGTGATTAATAACTTCTCAAAAGGATCAAAGCCGACAAATAAGAAGGGGAAATGGTTTCAGATAGGCATGCGGTGGTGGAAAAGGAAGAGTAAAAAATGGAGGATGAGTGATCTAAAATTAATATGGTAATGAATCAAATTGTTCTCTATTGCAGTCCTTCGATAATACTTTCCATATC
The DNA here is from genome assembly GCA_028571025.1 of Longipedia americana. NCBI lineage: Eukaryota > Metazoa > Arthropoda > Copepoda > Polyarthra > Longipediidae > Longipedia > Longipedia americana. The sequence continues at coordinate 3,289 of JAOWAT010332836.1, read as the reverse complement.
TTCATCAGCAAAGTTTATTTTGAGAATTACTTTTCCTTTGTAGTAAAATGCGGTTTTCCCTTTTTATAGCCGATACTCGTCAACAAAAATGTCAAATTTTTCCTGTTCGAAAGCAACAACCGGTGTTGGACCATCGAACTGATACCTGGACAGTCTTTTTAGCATCAGTATCTTCATCCATATATCATCATTTCCCGAAAACTATCCCATTTCAGCAATAATATTATTTATCTCCGCCAATTACCTGATCAGTTCCTGGTAATAATCGTAAAACTCCTCAAATTTTTACCTTTCCTCTATGATTTACTATCTCAAAGCGTAGAAATTGTGTTCTAACTACTTTATTCTAAAGTTGTAAGGGATCTAAAGTAGTGGATGAATGTACCGAAAAAAATCCAGGTATTTGGTTGCCTGAATATTTGCTTGTCACGTAAAAGTTGATAGGAGGGTCCACTTCTTCCATTTTTGAGCATATTTAACTAATTATTTTGGACTAATTATGATCTTTTCTGGCGATATTTCCGGGAACAAATCTCTTTTTAACTGCATTAAATCAAAATTACACTAGTCAATGTGTTTGTCACTCAGCTCTTCATCAAAGTAGATTAATTTGGGATCAATAAGATTCGAAAGCATGTCTTGATAGTCATTGTATATTCCAGACTCTTCAAGTATCAACCGAGACCACATCATTGGTTTGTTGGTTGAAGTATCCGCAAATGATACTTTCTTGCGCAACTAACTCATAAGATTGTCCTTCTAGGCCTGGTAATACTTGGATGTTATCGCATTTTGAAGCTGTTCCTCCATCAATTATGCTTTGTATTATTTGTGCCTTCGAAACGGTTACGCAGTTTGCTGCATTCTTTGTATTTTTTATTCTTCAGTTTATTACCTGCTGTTCTTTAGTGGTTATTACAGTTTACTTTTATCCTACCTCTTTCCGCCTCTCTTCTTCGACGGACCTATCGTTTTCGACTATTCAAACTTTTTATTAAGAGAGGCAACAATGTCTTCCATCAGTTTATCAGCCTTTTCCTGGCTGCTAAGAGTGTGAGTTTTGATTTACGGAAGTTAAATGGTGAATGAATAGAATTTTTTACTTTTATGATTGGTTTTTTCAGAGATGTAAAACTTGAGCAATTTGGCCTATATTGACCTTTGCTGGTTTATAGAATCGATATAGGAGTTGAAATTTTTAAGAGATCTCAGATTCTACTCTTTAATTTTGGTCTGAATATGAAGTGAGAATGAGTACTGGTGCCTGATGAAGTTGATCTGGGTGAACATGTTTGAAAAAATCTGCCAACTTAGATCGGATCTTGAATGAACTTGTGAAATTTCTGGTTGAGCAAAAGTACGTCTGGTTGTTTCTAACTAAAAGATTCAGCATTAATTTGTCCTGTGTTATTAATTTCCCCCGTATTATTAACACAATTAATTTTTTCTATTTTCATATTAATTACAACTATCGAACATTAGAAAACGAACTAATGAACAATCGAGTTGTTCCCCTTTAGCCAGCTGAAGAATCAGCTCAGCATTGCATGATCCCCCGACCAAACATGGAATCCAATTCCAAAGGAGAATAAAAGAAAAACTCAATCAAAATTCTCAGTTCCGTATAGATCAAAGTCAGCAAACGTGAGATCAACAATCATGTCCAGGATGATTAAAAGATCTGTCGAATATGCCTAGAAGAAGGGGTGCTTCGTGGAGATTTGGATGGAGATGCAAATAACTCGAGTGAAAGAATTTTAGTTACCCCATGTATTTGCACGGGAAGCATAAGTTATGTGCATACCTAGTGTATGGGGAAATGGATATAGGCACAGCATAGGCGTGGTGTTTCTAAAAAAATACACTGCGAAATATGTAACAGTAGAATATTCTATGATACCAAGTTTGATTCCTACCTCGTCTGTGAGAGAGAATATTTTCTCGATCGCCTGAGATGCTGTCATGTCGCAACTTTCCTATTCTCAATAGCTGGAATAGTCGTCATCGCTGCCTTTGTAAGTCAGCCTGGAGAAACTCCGTTCAAGACAAATAGGTCAGCTTATGCTACTTCCATTATAATCATGGTTTTGTTGGCAACATCTTTCGCGATAAATACTATGCTTGTAATAAGAGAATGTTTTGTAAAAAAGAAAAAGACAATCAGTTATATATATAGTCATCAGGAATGGCATGAACTCATGATTCAAAGCTATCGAAGTATGCGAAGCCTGCGTTAGACACACAGATCCACCCATTCCAACAGAAGTAGAACTGAGACCCGAAGTCATCACAGCATTCCCTCTTAAAGATCATCTCGTCACCCGCGTTCCGTAAGAAGTATTCACAATGATAACAATACTTGAAACATGTATCAACGCTCTTCCTGATCATTTTTACACCAATTGTAATCAAACAATATATAAACTGCGAAACACAAATGTCGTGCATTGCCTATTCAAATATCAAGAAATATGATCATTCAGCCTATGTTTTGAATTTGTCCTATTTGTGATCTTCGTCGATGTCGTTGACGTATTCGTAGGTCATTATTTGCTAATAGTTCTCTAGAATTTACTGTTTCAGCCTTGTGACTATGTCCCTCTTGAGGATCGAGACCTATCCAGAATCGTTCAAGTTTGGCCTCTTGAGGGGTAATAGTTGATGGCTACTAGAATTTTAGCGTGATAATTAAGAGTTTTTATTTTTTCTCAGACCTCTTACAGATTTCATTTTTTCAGGCGCTTACTTCCTATTATAAACGGGAATTATTTTTGCAGGCTATTCGATTTTAGAAAGCTACAATTCACCCACCTATCTGAAACCTGAATCATTGAAAAATGTACTTTTGTTCACAAAACCCACCAAATCTTTGAATATATTAACTATTTTGCTCTTTTAGACTTTATCATAACTGCTGGCAAGATTACCAGGTGGCTATTGGATATTTTCCGATTCAAAACTTGGCCTTTGGTTTTGAGTTTTGTTAAAGAACGGTCGCGAATTAATCATATTCGATCTATTTTCACAATGAGACTTTTCCGACCCCTCTATAGTGAACATCGGTTATTAATAAAGGTTTTTTTGATTTGCAAAATAAAAAGTTATAATCCCGTAAAATTTAAATCGAACACTAAATAATCTCTATCATTCGTTTTATCACACTATAAATGTGATTATTTACAATCCAATCTTCCCATAACTCCAATGAGCCTTTCCAAATTTTATACTCTTGTTAAATACGCTGCCAGGAGGGTTAAACCAAGTGTTACCTCATAATAAACGAAATAGG
>JAOWAT010332725.1:0-13637 GCA_028571025.1 Longipedia americana | reverse complement strand
TGGCGTAAAATTTCAAATGTCAAAATCTGGCAAATGAAAAATGATTTTGATATGAAAATGGCATTTTTGGAACGGCATATTAATTCCACTTTGATGTAATATTGAATAGAATTATCTCTTTGCCAGGAAAAAGTAGTATTACACTTATGAAATGGAGAAACAAATAGATGAAAATTTTACTACTAGCGGTACATGTGCATCTCAGAGCTTTACGGATAAACATTTTTTGAAATTTTAGAATCAACTTCCTCATTGATATATCTCTTGATTGTTTTCTGAAAAATTCAAAATTTCAATTAGTTTTTCCAAAACCTTGTTAATTGCCTCAATTTTGGAGAAACATGCATGTAGTCTGAATAGGTCCTATGATGAAAACTGTACATGGGGCTCTAATAATGAAGGTCATTTTTAGTGTCTCAATTTCGCGAAGAATAGCATTTTACTCACCTAAAATAAAAAGTTAAATCTTAATAAAGCCTAATTTTGATTTTAGAGTCTGTTGCAAAATGATAAATGATCTTAGGACCTTTTCACCCTATATACATGACAAACCATTCTCTGAATCAATTTTATTTGATTGGATATCTCTAAAAGATCTAATAGATTTGTTAAGATGGACTAAATGTAGTTTTAATATAATTTCTAGCAAAATTGTGATAGGACCGATTCAGCTTTGTTAGGACCGAATCAGCTTGTTATACGGTAGTGTTTTTCAGTTTTTGGGATTGAATATTTGAAAAAGATGGATCTGTTTTTGTCAAATTTATCATTTTATGAAAAAACAAGGAAAAAAATGTGCAAAACATTGATCTGATGAAGTTCAAATTAACATGAACGAAGTATATACAGTTCTATCAAAAAAATATTCATACGGCCTTATTTCTGCAAATTGATATCTGAGTTTGAGGTGGTTACTGTTCAACATTCACCTGATTGAATTCATTGAAATTTTGCATGAACTTGGGTCAGTATCTTATACAGTTTCTTTAAAAATTTAAAAAGAATCCAATAAAATTGAGAGAAATGGGACTCCATTTTGTAAACTTAGTGATTGAATGCTCATACAAGCTTTAAAGTGTTCCCATTCTGATCCCTTTGGATGAAAAATTCTAAAATTTTGGGACATAAATCATCTTGATGCCATTTATTCCTACATACTTTAATTTTCTTGATTTTTTGGTATGTTTTTGTATGTAAACATACCTAACTTGGTTATAATTTTCACGTATTTTTGGCAAAAACTGCGCCTGTGGCAGTCTTGCAAACTTGGGTTAAATTTCTTCCCGATTTGGTCCATTTGGATAGTCTGTTTTGGGCATGTTCCTGAAGGGTTACAAAAATATTACACATATCATTAGAAAGCTGAGAGTTTCTAGTTTTTAACGATATGCGTATCAAATTTTTACTCCAAAAATTGCGTCCATGATGAAAATTTTTGTACATGACATAAAGTTGCATAGAAAACCGTATGAATACTACTTGATAGAACTGTATATCCCAAACTGAGAAACCACGGAAAGAGTTTCTGTTGCAAAATCTATGGTTCAAGTCACTTTCCGTGTTTCTTGCTTTCTGTTGTATAGTAGAGTTCATGAAGTCATTGTTGGAAGGAAGGAAGCCCTTACAGTTTGATTCAATCTGAACCATATAATTTTATCTTAAAAATTTCAGGAATGCTTATTCACTTGAAAAAATATCTCAAAATTTTACATAAGAAATTTGCAAGATTTGTCAAAATTTCATGAAAAAATTACTACTGAAACTAAGACTATCAAAATATACCACACTATTTTATGAAAATATCAAAACTGAATCCGAGATTTTTCTCAAAACTGAGCAAAAATCTCAAAACCAGGATTTACAAAATTTTTAGAATTTTTTAAAATTGTTTCGTCAATAAAAGATGATGGAAAAAGCACTTATTTAGTGAAAAGCAATGTTTTTAGAAAATTTTTGTAAATATTTTCCCTCAAAATCACTTTTAAAGGCATTTGCGGAAAAAAGATGGGAAATATCTATCAAAGTGAAACTATTTTTTTCTGAAACTGAGAGCTTTCTCAAAACTGAGACATTTTTTGCAAACCTGAGATTTTTTTCTAAACTGAGGTTTGAAAATGCCAAAACCACGAAATACGAAATTTTTAGGTGTTTAATCAGTCTATAATCGGTGAAAAAAAGCCTGCATATGTTTTGTTTAGTGACAAGAATATCCCCCATTTCCACATTGACTTTATGAACTCTACTTTACGTACTATGACAACCAAGTGTTTCTTCCTGAGAAGATAACCGCTACTAATGATTTGGTAAAAAGGAAGAAAAATGTCTTTGAAATTTTGGTCCTTAAAACCAAATCATAACTAACGCTAGTTGTAAAATTACATGTTTATGATTAGATTAGGTATCTGAAATTTTGCATGGACAAACTATATGCCAATAAGTGGTAAAAAATGTATTTAACTCATTTTTGCCAAAATCACACATCCGCTAGATATGTTTGTGACTCCCCAGAGGAAGTATAATTTTCCCGTGTTTGGTTTCAAACCATTTTGAATTGTCAGGTTACTCAAGTTAAAAATGAGCTCTCCGAAACTTTTGTCCTCAATAACTGAAAAGATGTGTAAAAAACCTGATACTTCAATGATATGGATTCTACAGTTGTGGCTTGTTTTTGCTGAATTTATTACAATTTTTCCGTCTTTGGTTACAACCGATTTTTGTTTCTCAGTTTTCTCAAGTAAAAAATGAGCGTACTCTTTCGAATTAACTGTCACATGAGAATTATTACCCACTGGTCTGTGAAGCAAAATACCCTATAAGTATTTTACACCAAGCCATTACAAGTAGATCAAGATATTATATATTTTCTTCCGCGAGAGAAAATTGATTTCTGAGGGAGAGGAGGAGGAAGCAAAAAATATTTTTCTAGAAAATATGGGGAATATACTGAACAGTAAAATATGACATAAAAATTTATTGCCATATGAACAATCAGAAAATAATGTGGGACATTTTTTAGAATAAACTTTTTGTTCATCTTTCTGAAAATGAGGCATATTGTGTTTCTTCTTTTCACCTGCTGCAAAGAGTGCAGATAAAGAAAAGGAATTTCATCATTTTCACTACTTTTTAGGACAGAGGTAACGTAAACAAATTCCTGAGAGTTTTGTAATTCCTTTTTTAGTAAATTTTTGAAGTTTAGTTTATCACTTTTTATCAAAACTTTAGTTGATAACATCTTGTAGAATATATTGATATGGTAAAATGAAAATCCTTAAAAATATACTTAGGTTCTTTCAAAAATTGGACATCTAATGAGCAACCCTACACTCACATTTTTCTTTAGAGCCACTTCCAAAGAGTAAGAATATTTTCAGTTTATTTCTAACCCCTTTCATATGGTTTAAACGAGATCTGTCCTTGTAAATTGTGTAAATAATCATTCAGCACTCAGTACCCGGATTTCGTGCTTGTTGATTAATGCAAGGGTATATTTGGCATATACTTCTTTTGTGAAAATAACAAATTGTCTCAAAGCATTAAAATAATTGCACATGAACCATGGTAATATAATGTGTTTGTTTCATGAGACAATGAATTTATGGGAAGACAAGACATTTTTAACAACGAAAAAATAGCATAAAGTCAGATCTAAATAAAATATTGCATTTTAATATTATTGAAAACTTTATGAAATCGATTAAAAAAGTAATTTTTAGCACTCATTTTGAGCTTTAAAAATAATTTTGTAGACTTTTATGCAAAGAAGTTTTCTAATTTTTAATTTTTGAGAAAATGTCTTGACAAAACTAAATCATTTAATTGGCACAAGCATAGCATTTAGTTTTTAAACAAAGTCACCATTTTAGGCCAATTAATTTAAGACAAATTTATATTTTCTTATTAATTTTCCAACTAATTTTCTGCTTCAGGTAAGATTATTTTGTCTTCTTACAGAAGATTTCTGATAAAGAATTGGATTTGATTTGTACCTTAATGTTTGAACTAGGAAGGTGTATATTAGTTAGACCTTGCCAGACTGCAAATAATCATGTTCTTTTTCTCCAATTGCAAGCTCATCAGTCTTTCTTTTTTCTTCTTCTTTTGGGATTGATGTCGATGTAATCACAGCCATAAAATTAGGCAGGAGAAAATGGAGGTGGGAACCACATTTGGAGGGCAGGATGCTTGAAAATAATCTAGAAACCTCATTTGCTTACAAAAAAAAATCATTGAAGGTGATTCTAAAATTGCAAAAAAATGTTGCATTAATTAAGTAGAGTAAAGTTAAAGTTTGATAACATTTCTTCAAAAATTAGGCTTAGACTTAAATTATAAAAAAGTCGAAGGTTCTCCGATTTTTAAATCAATGTCAAATTATCTTGCAGATGTCAAATGATCACATTGTAGTCAAACAATTTATGTAGTAAAATGGCCCAAAAAGTACATTTTACTTCTAAGTAAGAATTGAAGTGCTTCATTTCAAATTTGCAAAAAATAGAAAAATATTTGACTACAGGTTGATCTTTTGGTATATGTAAGAGAATCTGAGATTGATTTTAAAATCGGAGATGGTCGAATTTTCCTTACATAGACCCTACTTGATACAAACTTCGTCAATTTATATGATTTTTAAAATTTTATATATGTACTTGAAATCTTTCAGAAGACAAATAAGAATTGCTTGACCAAAACATGTCATTTTAAGCACTTTGAATTCCCTGGAACCAATTTGAAATCTCTGGAAGCAATCATTTTTGATATACATAAACTTAATGTTGAATAGTCTTCCTCCGTGGAATTAATTGTGCCATTTTATACGCATTTCAAATTTACTGTCTCGTATTAAATATATCGTTCATTACTGCAAAATCTAGATAAAGGCCTGTTATCTCATGCAGAGTGCAATGAGGATATGACTAAGCTAGCATGAAATTGCGTTATTCAAATCAGCTTCACCGAAAAAAGGCCATACCATGCTTGAGAACCCATTCAAAACCATGTAAAACGTTCAGCGAATCAAGAAAAATCTAATATTTAGTACTGTGTAACCGGGATGAAATAGACCACCAGCCTGAAAATTACTTTTGGAAATCTTGGATCAGGAAATTAACCCAATAAAAAATCAGGTGAAAAAATATGTAAAGGACCATGTCAGACTGTTTTCAGCCTTCCCTGTCATATGGCCAATTTTTTTTGGTACAATAGATTTTTAATATGTTTGGAAAAGATTTTTATGCCTGTCAACTTCTTTGTTATGAACTTTGATAATTGGACCCCTCCTTGGACCTCAAAAATGGCCCTGAAAATAATGTTGAAAAGCATTGTCCTTCTTTGATAACCATTCTGTATAAGAACAAGGACTGGAAACCCAGTACCCTGCGCAGGAAAGACCCTTTGTTTAATTTTAAGACATTTGTTGATAAATAAGCACATTTATTGTTTTCTGGACTTCATGTTGAAAAACATTCTTTGAATTTTCAACAATGACAAAGGAGTAAAAAAGCACAGGTAGTGTTTTCAAGACTTCAGTTTAAAAATATTTGTTTGTATTTTTAGGACTTCAGATAATGCAAAATTTTGAGCTCTTTGTAATATAAAGTCTCAAATGCAAAATTAAGTAAAATCTGAGTTCCAGCCAGTCTAGCTTTCTGTAACCTATAATTCTTGAAAACAATGATATGAAGGAGAACAACAATGAATGTGTACCTAAGACCTTGATACTTCTGACAACTTTCTTTTGTCATAACAAAACTTAGGAAACCAAGACACCTGATGAAAAGGCCATTTCTACTGGATATTTAACATTAGTCACCCACCCCACCACCATCCCCACCACACCAGTGTCTCTTTGACCCTGCTGCGCAGGGTAATAAAACCAGAGTATGACACTTTGCACCCATTGCACCCACCAAATGACTTGGTATAATAATAATATTTTTTCAATAAAATTTGGAAGAGAAATAAATATGAATTTACAAAGTGATTTTGAAAAATTCTATTTCCACAATTCTCTGAAAATTCAAAAAAGTTGTAGGACAGGCTGTTTTCAGCCTGACCTTGGCCTAATAGAGTTAATACTGCTCCTCAGAAAAAGTCAACATTACTCAGTTTAGTTGGGGGTCAAATTTACCCAAGTCCATGATATGTCTGGTTTGAGAAAAACCTTGAATTCTTAAGGTGGCCTCTAGTATTTCAGATTTTCTTTTAAATTTAAACATCGAAATGTGTTTATTCATAAACACTAAACAGTTTTCATTGATTTTTGATATCAGAAAAGACACGTTAATGTCTTTGATAACATTTACTGAACATATTTTAAAATCTAAAGTATGGTAATGAACAAATAATTTGCTCAAAATTTTGGTTCTTACCAAAAACAATTTTCTCTGAAAGGGCATAAAAATGAAACAGGAAGTGCAAAAAGTTTGAAATGATAGACTGTTATGATAGACTGCCGACCATAAATTGTATTCAAAATGCGTCGTAAAAATGAAACATGAACCATTTTATGTCCTAAATTTTAATTTCACATTGCATAAAACTTTGTGCGAATCCCGTAAAAATATTTATAATTTATTGGAAGGGTCATTAAACTTTGTTGAGTTATAAAAAGTAGATTGATTGGTAAAATTTCAAAAATTCGGAATGGTCATAAATTGTATTTTTTTTTTTCATCATCAAAGATGGGTTCTTGAAATAAGTAGTTCCTACTCTCAGAGCTGCTATAAGTTAAAGCAAAAACTGTAAAAGCCTAAAGAGTGTAATTTTTTGGACATAAAAATCGAAGTGTTCTTTTTACGGTCATCAGGAAAAGGGACTACGACTAAAGACATCATTTAACACATGTGTTGCACCCAGAAATTGGGACAGAATACAGTATAATATCATGGGCAAAAAATGTCCAACAAATTTTAATGATCTGTTACCAATTAAAGATTGGGTTTCGAAGGTATTTGGTGGGAAAATGATGAACACACCAGAAAAATGTAGATGAAACCATAATTATAAAAGAAATTAAGAATTTAGAAATTTTAAAAAAGTTGTTTTAGTAAAAAAATACCTAAGAGAATACTTCCTCTCGTTGAAATTGATGAAACTCTAGGACAATCTAAATCTTTTTATTTCAACCCAAATTCTAATCTTATATTCTTGTTTCAATCGAAAAATTTAAGAAAAATTTGACTTCACAATAATGCATATTTTGGATTTTGTAAGAGTTTTTGAATATTTGTTGTTCCCGAAAAGCCCATATCAGCATTCTTGCATTGCTCCAAATAAAATGTCTCATTCCCTTGGGACATCCTTGAACCTCTCTTCCCATTCATGTCGATCACTTCTCAAGACAATCTGAAGACAACTACCACTCATCTTTGGGAGCTTTCAAAAATATCAACCAAATCTCATTCATCTTAAGAAATCCTAGAAAAGTGTTAAAAAATTTTCTATCATTAAACTTCACCAGATTGTTATAAAAAATAAGAGTTCCTAAAAAGGATTTCTGAAACTAAGATTTTCTGGGATGTGGTAATTTTATTCACATCGTTCAAAAGTTACCCCATTTTTGCACAAAGTAGCAGTTTTCTGTCAAATTTTTGGAATCCAGACTGGTTATATTATTTATGTTGACATGAATTTTTCTTTAAATTCTTGAAAATGATAAGGAAAAGCATCTATCTTCACTTTAAAACTAATAGATTAATATCAAATAACTTACTTGTCTCCAAAATTGAAAAAATGATCAAAAATCATGAAAATTGACCCTTTAAAACTGACAAATTACCTTAAAGCATTTAAATATAATTTATCGTTCATAAGCTTAAAATGGTAATTGACAGAATCCTGTCTGAAACAAAGATTTGCCAAAAATCTAAGAGGTAATAAAAATATTGTTCTATAGGCAAATTTGAAGTGTCAGATAAATTCAACCTTGTACACCCTTTAGCTTTGCTTCTGGAAAGCATTAAAAACAAAAAAAATTGTTATTAGAAAATGTGAAAATTTAATTTTTTAATCTGGATGCGTATCCCAAAAATGGTTATTAATAGATAAAGCAATGTGCTATCTTCAGATTTACTCTCAATATCCTCATAGAAAAAGCATATATTCTAGATCAATTTTTTGCACCAGATTGGTTGAAGTTAAAATTAATATTCAAATAGTTTCAGAAATCCCTTGGTGCAACTCAAATCACAATTTTGTTGGATTCTAGAGTATGGACCAAAGAGTAGGGCCATCAGGAGTAATAATCGATGATAAACCATTCATTTTATAAAGTGAGAGTTGAAATTTATCATTGATTAGTTTCTCCTGGTGGCCCTCCTCAGTGGTCAATACTCTACACTTTCTAAAACTTCAATCTTCATTTGCATTAATATTATTTTTCTTGTTTTTTTTAACCCTTTTGGCCCAAGAAGGAAATCAGAATGAGTGTCTAAAAACCCTGAGAACATTTTTGGCGATATCCTTTCAAATCAATATTTTTGTAGTAAAAATTTGTCTTAGAACTATTTTTAGTTATTTATCCTTTTAATGTAAGATCGAATTATGCAGTCTCAGACAAAAAATATAAATCATGAAGGTTTTACTACTTTTAATACAACTGAAAGTGCAAAAGTAGCATTTTCAGAATTGATATTATCGCAGAACTGTGCATTATCAAAATTGATATTATCGGACCAAAAGGGTTAATGTGTTTGTCATTTTGATACTTTTTCCCTAAATTGAAATTACGAATCTCTTCAATTTGACCTCTTTGAGCCATGAAAATAATCTTGTGGCATATAGAATTTTTAAACTCTTTTCAAGAAAAGTGGACTTTTCTTTTCAAGATTTGAAAGAATGATTTTCTTTTTCTCTTCTCAGCTAAAGGCCCAATCTTCTTTTCTTTTCCGTTCAATATTAGAGATCTAAATTTTCAATTTTCGAGAATTATTCCTTCCATTAATCTGTCAAAATCAAAATTGGATTTCAGGAATTTGGACTGACGTTAGTACAAACTAACACAATTGCAAAAGCACAACAAGTAAAAACTGAGATGACTTTGGAAAATAACTACTTCCTCTGTCCCAAAATAGATTGTGAATATCTCGTGCTGTGTGAAATTTCGCGGAATTTTTGCTGCTGCCAAGATCCTCCGGACTTGGGGGCAGCTAAGGAATGGTGTTTCTTCTTCTTCTTGCGCTTCTTCTTGCGCTTCTTCTTCTTGCGCTTCTTCTTCTTCTTCTTGTGACATTTCTGGAATTCGTGCCGACCAAGGCATGTTGGATCAGTAGAGTGTGCTAGGTTGCTTTGCAATCAAAATAAATTCAGACGCGGAACGGCTGGCGCTTTATATTTTGACACTCACACTTACAAACACGCTTACGGCAGCAGCATTGCGGGGATTCCGCGCTTGTTACTATATAACCAAAATTCAATAACTAAGTTTTTAAAGAATTGGAGTTTTCCGAAAATTTCCCGAGTTACTGACAGATTTGATCTGGAGTTCACTCATAATTCTGACAAAATAATGACCTGTCATCCCGAAAATATACTGAAATTGAACATTTTTTTCACAAACCCTTTTACAGACGTAATGTTGTGCCCGTCTATGATCGAGAGAAAAGAGATTTGAAGTGTTGATTGACAATTTGCAAGAAACTGCCAAAGAAATCTATTTGATTTTCTTTTTGACAAAAAATTACCAATGTCAGTTGAATCTTTTCAATATTTTGGCAAAAATTGAAATTGAGGAACTTAAATATTTACTTTTGCAACTTTTAAAATGAATGGGTGATTCAGTGAGTTTTACATGAAAATATCAGAATTTCAATTTTTGCGTATATTCAAAGTACAGTATTTCCAATTATCCATGAATCATACACATTAGGTAATAAACATGAAACATACACAAATGTGAAACCATTGGGATTGACAAACATCTTTTTATATTATAATTATCACTTATTTCAAATAACCATGAGTCTGACGAATTTTGACCTTCACGTGCATTGCAATTAGACAATTTGAGATGGATATATTTTCTCCATGGTTCTCAAAAAGACAAGGTGTTTCAACCTGGCTTTTCCACATGAGTACTCAGAATTTATATTTTAAATGGTGACATTAAAAATACCAAGGACACAGCAAATAAATGATGGCAAATGTAACTTAAATTCTTATGTGAATTCACAATTTTTCCTAATTTCATTGTATCTACTTTCTTTATAATACAGGTTCAGATGAAAATATGTGTCATCTGATGTGAAATGAGACGGTCTGTGTAAATTCGTGATTTTCAGATTTTGAGTGCAATTGAAATATAGACACATCCTCCATATTTCAGTAACAGTAGAATTATTTTCGGAAACTTAGAACTTACCAAAATTGAAAATTTTAGTTTGAGATTTTTTTGTTTTGATTCTTTATGCCCAATGTTTACGTTGCAATAATTAGTTGCGTAATCTCTCCTTTTCTTTCTTCTTCCACTGCATTAAATGTACCGGGTGTTCAATAAAAAAGTTTTGAACCCCAAAAATATCTTTCGGCTTCAAAATACAGAGAAACCCCGATTTAACGACAAATTTGGGAGGCACCCAAAATGTCGTTAAATCGGGGTTTTGTCGATAAAATTGAAAGCTAATTTTACATTACACTCTTTTTTCATAAGCATAGGGTAATTTTGAGGTAAAGCTTTGATATGCTTATTTTTTGGAGGAAAAAAGGGTTCAAATTATGCTTAGCATATGCTTATTTTTCATGGGAAAAATGCGCGTGTGTTAGCCAATAGTGTCGCAAAAAAGTGACTTTTGCTGGTTACTTTCGCGAAATATGCAAAAATTATCGCACGAAGGCAGAAAACAATAAGAAAGTATGCGCGGCGAAAGCGGCGCGCCAAAATTTTACGAATTACTTGGCTAAGACAGCTATTTCATTAAGCAGAAATTTCCAAAATAAGCCTTAAAATATGCTTAGATTATGCTTATTTTTTCGAAAAAACCGAAACCTTTATGCTTATAAAATGTATGCTTATAAAAAAAAGAGTGTAATAAGGCCCTATTTTATGAAGTAAATTTCAAGGGCTCGTTGCATGGTCCTTGCATGACGTGAGTTGGAAAAAATAAGACCATGTTTGGAATCAGCATAAAAAAATCTATAAATTGAGCTGGGCACCAGATTTTTTGAGAATTTTGTGAAACGGCCTAATATGAACACTATTGTTCAATAGTTGATGTAAGGTAAATGAGTGTGAATTTTTTCCCAAATTTCTTTTTTTGGAGCTCATACATAAAAGTGCCATTAATAACTTTCAAAGCTAAGAGATTTGATTTTTGTAATAATCTCGAGTTAATTTTGATTGCTTATATTAATGTATTTTGTTGCTGGAAACCTAAAACTATATTTGAAGATTGTCTAAGCACTTATGTGAAATTCTAAAAATCTCTTCCAATGTAAAATAAGGTCAGCAGAGATTAAATTTGTTTACATTGAGGCAATTTCTTGTGGACAGACAAGTATCACAATGACAAAATGCAACTGCTAAGACAGATAAAAATAGAAAGTGAGTGACTACTCTTGATCCCTCTCAAGGAGGAGGAAGAAGGAAAAAACTAGATGTACATACAGAAAACAAAAAGTGTCGTAAAGAAGAGATTATGAGTACATTTGCATAAGTCAAGAGAGAGGAAGAGAGAGGGTTTGAATTTTAAAAATCCAATTTCTTGGTCGTAAGATTTCAGGCTTTTTTTGGCCAAAATTTTCACAAAAAGTAACGGAAAATATTTCCAAAACTTAGAAGGACATTGAAATTGAACAAAAATCAAAAATAGTTTTAGTAAAAATGCACAAAATATTTATAAAATATGAAAGTTGAGTTGAACTTATAGAAAAACCCAACTCAAAAATTAAAAAGCTTTATAATTTAGACATTTTTTTAATCCTAGAAATATAAAACAAGAACCTGAAATGTCAATTAGGAAATGTTTGTCATGATTTTTTGAATAACTTCAATTCCTAACTGCTCGAAAATAGGAAAGTGTGTGTTCTCATGCATTTTTGCATGTGCATATTCATTGCATGTTTGCATATTTATTTGCATAATAAAAAGGAATGCTAATAAATACTTGAATCAATTTAAAAGATTGTAATGTATCCACCTTGGAGTCAAAAGTTCAAACTGATTGTCATACCAAACCTATGTTTCTAAATGCAAGAAAAAAATCCAATTCGTAAAGTCATTTTGCAAGTTGTACAATTCGGATTTTATTTGAATTAATGTTTTTTTTTGTTAAATTCAAATATGAAATTTAAGTTTTTTTTCTTTAAATTCTCGACTCTTCTTTCATCAGCTGATTTTGTATTCTGACAATTTTAATTTTAATAGTTGCTATTTGGGGATAAGTCCAATCTCATTAATTATTATAATCTGGGTTTTATTAATGAGTGAAACATTTTGTTAATGTTACAGTTTTCTGAGGCTATTTGGGGATGATTCCAATATCAATAATGGTTCCAATTTTTATTTCTCACAACTTATAATTGATAAATTAGTTAGTTTTAGTAGTTTAATGATTTTATCTTATTTATCAACACAAGTCATATATTTCTTTAAGTTTGATCCAATCTGAATTAATTCGGGTGTCATTCCATGGTTTTTCCTCATTTTTGAAGTTCTGAGGCTCCGCAGTATACCATTCTTACTTCTCAGCAACCCATGTTTGTTAGTAAGTGTTACCCAGTTTGTTTATGTATTTCCTTGTATTGATATAAACAATAGAATTGCAATTTGCTAGATTTACTCAATGGGAAAAAGAGGAACCATTAGTATAATATGAAAGCAAATTATTCCCCCATCATCCTATTGCAGCTTGTATTGCTATTATTATCAGGACCTTTACCTGTCTGAAAACATAGAAAACAGAATTCTCCTTTTGAGAAAATTCCCCTTTGAGAAACACCTGGTCTATTTCATTTTTGTTGCAATCATTTTAGCATTAATGATATTTACAATTCGGACCAGAAGAAGTACCAATTGACTGACATAACCCCATCCCCCTTAAAGCACCATTATATTGCTTTTTCTCCACACACACCCTCGCTTAATTTTCATGGAATAAATTGCATTGCAGTGATCAATGTCAAAGCCTAACTTATTTGGCGCATGAAATAAAAATGGTTTTGTGGTTGACCTTCACATTTTATCAAAGAGAGCCTTAGTTGGTTATTCAACCATTTTCCATTCATTGAACAACCATTTGAATGGCCTTTCTGCAGTAAATTTTCTGAGAATTGGCAAGCCTTTTTCTATGTTTTGAAGGTCATAGCGGCCTTTTGAAACAAGAACGATGAGAGCCTTTTTAGATTCATTTAAACAACCCTAAAATGGAAAATGAATTGGTCTATGTGGAAGCCAATCCAACTAAAAATAGTGTAAGACATTCTGGGAAAAAGTATGCAGGTACTGCAAGAAACAGAAATTAACGTTCTATATTTATTTAGGAAAGGAGGAAATGTTATTCTTGCAAATAATGCGTATTCAAAGGAGAAATTTTCGGCTATTGTTTTAAATATGAATTCATATTCTCCTTTAAATTGCCACACGCAGCGCCAATGTATATTATGAGTCTAATTTTGAAGAATATATTCTTACAACCCCCCCC
>JAOWAT010332614.1:0-13640 GCA_028571025.1 Longipedia americana | reverse complement strand
GCAGAGAGGATTTGGTTGATTTACCGTTCTTCTTCAGCTATGGACATCGGAAATAGGTTTACGAATTTGAATTGGGCAACTAATTAGAGATTAACTAATAAACTATGATGGAAATGAGAGAGTGTATTTCGACTGATACTACATGCAAAAAAATATTTAATTAATCTTAATTAAACATCCTCATAGTTGCTCAAATCACGGATGGCGATATAATGATCATTTGATGACGCTGTTTGCTTTTAGAAGCTCGAGATGCTTCGATTACAGCTTGATTTTGTATCCTTGAGAGTTGATCAAGTACCTATTTTAGCAGTCTAGAAGGTACCCGTTTTAGTCGATATGGTATAAGACTTATTCAACGGGAAGAGTCTTTTTCACTGATAAGGAGTCTATTTCAAGGGTACTTTTCTGTTTTACTGAAATTGTCTACCCCATACTCTTTTTTAAGGCTGATGAATGTACGCATTTATCTTTCTGTTACTAACTCCTATCTTTATTTGCTTCAATTAATTTAAGCAATTTCACTTATAACTCGTTCGACAACTTCGCTTATAGTTTACTTGATAAATTCGTTTATAGCTCGCTCTTCAATGATAGTAGTTGATTCCTCCCCTATTATGAGAGATTTTTGACTTTTTAACCGAAGGAAGTCTCATAATTTTTGAGTTATTCTTTAATGTTTTTCAGCTAAGATTAAAAGCTGCTCAAAATTGGATTTTAAAAATATTTTTGCATTTATCTTTTGACCTAGTCTACCTCGCTTCTGAGATGTATCAGCTACTGGGTGGCAGACTTGTGGTTTTGCTTTGAAGTGAAAGTAATTTCGTGAAGTTTTTCCTCGAACAAACTGCTTCCAATCTTTATATCTCCGAAATTAGTTTATCTACCACAGATCTTCTCGAGCTGGATGATTCTGTCATCTTGACTCAGAGTTTTCTAGTCTAAACTGCTGATCTTCGAATTCAATTCTTGGATTACTTTTTTCAATTGCTCTTCCTTGACAATTTTCTGCTGTCCGATAGAATTGCGACTAAAGCTTATATTTCCAGGCCTTGAAAAAGATAGGTGGTCAGAACTATTAGCAGGCGTCGAGTCAAGATCCGCTGCAGAAGAAATATTTAATCTTTCTTCATTTTTCTGTCTTTAAAAAATATGCATTGTGTTTTGTTTTTCGGAAAGCTTTTCGGAGGATCTTTTTTCAATGCGGATGGAGCTTTTTCTCCTCGTTGACGTTTGAGCCTAGCTTTCATGTGTATAATTTTCCATTGATGCAATTAGTATTAATGAATAAAGCTCGCTGCGATTTATGATTTATAACGACGAACATTTCAAGTAACTTACAGAATCATGAGCATGGTTAATTCATCCGATCAATTATTTTCCTACGGAGGATGTTGCTTTTTCGGACCTTTTTTTTTGTGTTTATTCAACGGATTGTTTGTCTTTATCATCATTTAGAACATCGATGCGAAGTTGTTTTATTCTACAGTCAACTAAAGGCTTACTTTTAAAAGGATGCGCATAAGGGCAGTTCATTTTGTTACATTTTTACTTGAACTTGCAGGCTTCGTGGACATACAGGCAATTCTATCCAAATCTGCAGTTGGGGAAATATTGACACTAAATAACGAAGTTTAGGGGTTATAAGAATCATCCAAGAGTAGTTTATTTTTTTTATGCTTTCACCCTTTCGGAAAAAAATGCTTTTTTTGTCAGATATTTTTTTTCTTTTTTCTTTTTTTCTTTTATATCTTTGACTTTATTTTTGAAGCATTCTTTTGGGCGTCATTTTTTTACTCTTGGATGAATTCAAGAAATAGTTACTTTCTACGTGGGATGAAAATACTCGCAAGTTTATTGCCGAGTACAAAATGGGAAAAACCGGCATTTTTGTTTCCCTTGAGCTTCTAGTTGACTCTTAAGGTTTGCAGTTTTTTTCTATCCTCCCTAGGCTCCTTCCTACTCTTTGATTTAGGGATCCATTTCACCGTTTTTTGGAGTCTCCAAGCTTTAAGACTTTTGGTTGTCTGCTTTAACTTTTTTTTTGGGCTATGCTTATTGAATTCTATCTGCAAGTCTCTTTTTGGGTTAACTGGCCTTGTCAGTCTAGGTTTTTTCTGCTGTTTAGAGTTTACTGCCTTTTGATTTTTGGAGATTTTTCTGTTGTTCTTTCTGACTATCTTTTCTGGCCTAGATATTCAAACTAGATCTTACTTTGATAGCCTTGATTTATGCAACAATTTTAGCTATCGCTTTAGGATCCTCTATGGCGTCCTTCAAGAATTCGGATAACTCCTAATCATGCATTTATCCTTTGATGAAGGTATTAGCAGTCATAGTCATATAACTAATGAATAAACCATCAAATTACTCGGAGTGTTCCTTCACTGCTTCTTAAGACAAGAAATCACTTAAAAACTTCAAATAGTTGTCCTTTTAAAGTTGAGTGAATTGCTCTGACATTTCTTTAAGGGAGTTGATGTTAAAATATTATGAATCTCTTATACAAAATGGCAAATAAAACTTATTTAAATTGATGATTACGGTAAAAATACTCTAAAATGAATTCGAATACGAAGATTCCATTTCTAAAACCAATTAATCTTTAAGTTTTGGGAATTATTTATATCCTCTTTTTCAAGATACAACACCTAATTCTAATAGCGGTTTTGCTATTAATTAACATATGCTCGCTTCAGTCCTAACAATAATCGTATCATCAACCATGGTTGTCGGATTGCCGATAGATCCTTCAAAAATATCCATAGCTTTGAATTGCGGCTCAAAAACCTAAACAGTTTCCTCTTTCGATGGAACTTTTAAATATCAGCCAGTAATAAATATTGATAGAATTAGGATGGAAGCTTCGTTAGTGGGCCATCTGTTGACGTCGACTACCATTCTGATTCTGTTGTTTCCGGGAGCGATCTAAGGTACTCCCACGAAAAGGATTTGTATATGTATGAAAGGCATACCTACACGGAAATGACATATTCTCTACCGGTTAGGCAAGGTCACAACACATTAATCATGAAATTTGCATAGGTAATTTTTAGGTAGAAGTAGATGTATTTCAATTAAGCCGGAAAAAGAGTCTTCAATGTCAAACTCGGAGATAAACTTGTTGTCTAGAATTTGGATATTATTGCAAAGACTTAATCCAGATTTTCAGCACACTAATAATACGTTGGCTTCGAAGTCAGAAAAGATGGAGTGTATATTGAAGGAACCAGAATTCCTAGAGCGATGGAATCCAATAAGTTGAGGGTTTCTTTCTCGAAAGGAATTGCTGATAATCCCATCGTTCAAGGCATTATTGTCTACAACAAACCAATTTAAGGTATCTCCTAATTGTAAACCTTAGAGTCACCAAAAAATGAGTATCTCAAACTGAAAAGCATGTGGTCTTCACAGAGTTAGATGAGAAGTGCTAAAAAAGAATAAGAGAAATTAAAGGAATTAGTCAAAATTCAGAAAAAAAAATAAAGAGTTATCTTCCGAAATGATCAGCTAGCTTTTGAAGAGGAAGAACAAAAGAGCACGGGTAATGCAACTCCAGCTCGAAAATTCGGAAAAATAAGGTCATTTTTGATGAGTCCGGTAGGTATCATAATTTGGGCAGTGGCATCAGTTTATATGTTGGGCTTCTTCTATAGAAATGTTTTCAAAATGACTCCTTCTAAAAGCAAGTAAAAAGTCTGAGTGAACAATGATTAAAAAATGAACTCTTTGAATTATCTTCGATATTTAAACATGATTTTACCTAGTTCTTTGCAATTTTAGTGTTCCGGTTGATATATGCTTTTGAGAATATTCCTAATGTCTTTGGGTATATTAATAAAAAGAAGCTTATGAATAGTATAGAAGGGTTGAATGCTTGTTTCAATTCGGTAGTTGATGACTTAATTCCAACCGAAATGTAAAGATCACAGGAGAAAGAACTCGCCTAGTTGATTGAGAAATTATAAATTATGAATCATTTTTCCCGGAAAGAAAAGTTTAAGATCGTTTAGTAGGATCCCGAATTTCGTAAACAGTTTGTAAAGCTATTAAAGCTGGAAGGATGGTCTGACCTTATCTTTGAAGAGCGACAATCAACACAATAGCTGAGTGATGAGTTGAAGAAGGTCATTTTAAAGATGGAGTATGGGTATTACAAGTCTAATATTTAGATAGGCTGGAATAAAAATCAATCTTTGCTAGAAGGAACCTAATTAGGATGACGCAGTTTTTATCTTGATAACTGGTAGAGTAGAAATACACTCTCTTGAAGAGACAAACAACAAAAAAACAATGAAATTTGCCGAGAAAAAAGAGTTTAATTGCTCCAAATAGAACACAGAGTAGGAGTAAGCTCAGCTGAATATTGTTGATGCAGGCAGCTCGATGTTCCCTTTGTTGGATGAATCCTTTTTGACTAGAATGATAGCTATTTCCCAGGTTTCATTCCTGAAAATCCCCAAAAGAACTTACGACGCCTTTGTTATGTGGGTTCATAATAAGCAGACATAACTAAATATTAATTTTGTCAACCGAAGCCTATGTTTAGAGGTAGACGACATTCGAAGTCATAGACTACACAGGAAACCTTTTTAAAGATATTCTTAAGGGTAGGAAATTGACCTTAACAACAAATTGTACGGGATTTTGATTGTGAGGAAAGGAGAGATAAGGATAACTTATGTGGCTTCTGATTAAAATGTGAATAAGACATCAAAATACTAATTTGATCCTGAATTTCTAGCTGAATCAAATTTGTTATCAGAATAACAGAGAAATAAAGTGGATGTGGTACTAACTGCAGGATCGGTTTTTTATTATTCTGGGGAACTTATCCCATAGTGTATAATCGACCGGTATAGAATAAAGTCCGTCATTGTAGTCAAAGAATGTAGGATTTTGAACATAGATAAACCTACGCTGAATGAAATGTTCGAGTCAATTCCGAATTTTAGGAGCAAGTTTGTCAAATATTTGAGAGATATTCACTCAAAGAGAATTGATTCCACTGCGAAAAATAACCGTTTATAAGTCAGAAAAGACTACAATTAAAGCTTAAGGTAGATGGAATTGCATTCGGAAAATTCTTTCGAAGGTTGTAAAAGTATCAAGAGGAGGTTCAACAAGCGTCTAGAAAAATCCAGGAACGTAACAGAAAAGTCTCAAACCAAGTTTGCCAGTAACTACCATTTTGCAAAATTAATCCTTAGTAAATAGGTAATATCGCAGATGAAGGCCAATAATAACTCAAAATTGAAGTAGAAAAATGGGAAACGATTAAATTATCTCGAAAAAACACAGATTCACAAAAAAAACTACAATTTAAAACTTATGAAACTAAAAACGCGAAATATAGCTTCTAAAGCAATCAATACAGACAGAAAATGCTGGAAAGGAATTGTCGAAAATGGATAGAATAAGATTAGAAAAGGATTATTTTAGGGGAATGAAAGTGACCAAGTTTAGTTGTAATCATAAAACACAGATTCTATCGATTTGGATAGAACTGTCCGCATGTCCGACAACGATACTGGAATTTTACATTCTTTTTTAAAGGAAAAACACAGTTATCAGAGAAAATTAGATGAGATAATACAGCAATCTCAAGGTTCCGAGTCCTTGAGAGTAGCAAGTAAGTTCAAGTTTAAAGGAGAACAGGGACGCAGATTCGGAAGAAACTCTTGTGACACAGAAAATGGAAATTTAATGTTCAACATGGCCTTGAAAAAGTTATAAATGTCAACCAACATAAATTTGTCACCTCAAAACAAGTAAAACTTACTTCCTACTGAAAATTACCCGTAATATTTTATTAATGGGAGGTCTGCGCTTACCTCTCATAGAGGGGAAAAAAAAGATCCTTCTAAGGAGAATTTTCTTTCATAAAATAGATCTCAAAAAAGAGTTTTTCACAAATTCAAGTCTGGAAAGGTTAGAAACCTAAAATGCTCTGCACCGTCTTTTTTGAACAAAAAGAAAGCTAAAGTGAATAATCTCCATGAAAAAGTGGGGAGTATAACTTGGGAGAGCAAAAGAAAGTTGTCTAAACGCAGATTTTCTACTATTTAGGGGATATAATCTATATGATGCCCACTCTCATAGAATTTATTCTTAAAATTCTGAATCGAAGATATACAGAATACTAATATTATCATTTTTTGTCTGAAGATCACGATTCATAAAGGAAACTATTCAGAGTGGCACTCTCTTTTTGGAACTTTTATGACTAGTCCTACATTTTTTCTCTTTAGATAGAAGATGATACAAATTAACCAAAGCCTAGTTATTCACGATTTTTTATCTGTTTTTGACCAAAATAATATTTTAGTGCATTTCTTTTCCCTAATTTTTATCTTTTTTTTCATAGCGACTTCTTTCTTCAGCGAGTTCGGTATCAATATTTTTCAAAACGACTTTGTTTTTTCGGATAGGAGTGGAACTCTTATTCTCTCTCTTATATAGTATTTTCGTTTCTTTATGCTCTTCGAGTGCCTCGCGTGCTTTTCCTAGTTATTAGAATGGTTTCATATAACCATCAAAAACATGAAAGTGGTTGCCAGATTCTTATCTCGTGAATTTATTTTTATTGGATTTAAGATTTTTTAGGTTTCTAAACATCTTCTAATTTCGTTCATTTTGTTCAAGTTCTTAGTGTTTTCTGGTTTTTTTGGAGTGAGATTCTTTTGAAAGTCGTTTTGCCTTTTGACCTAGGTTGGGATTTGGGCTTGCACTTTTTTTGTATGTTTTATCTTGACTCAGATTTGGTGTTTTAGAAGCGCTTAGGCTGATATTTGTGTCCATAGCTTTGGAAAATATCAGTCGATTATTGGGTTTTGGTCGACTCTACTGACTATTTTTTTTTTAAATCTTAGAGTTGGAAAAGTTTCCAAATCTTTTTGAATTGCGCAGATCTTATTATAGGAAAGCTTCATAGTCATCAAATATGAGTTGCTTGTTTTTTTTTATGGTATCCTCACCGTAAAAACTCATACTGAGTTTTTAAAGCATCTTGGATGAAGAGACAGTCATTTTTTGGTTGCCAGGAGTTTTGTTAGACACGTCATAAATAGACTTGTCCATCGTTACAGCTGTATTTTTGCTTTTATTACCCGAACTCATCCTGAATATATAATTTATCGATACGAGCGAGTTATTAATTATGAACAGCGAGACAGTTCATAAAGATGTTGATTATCCAAAAAATAACCACTTAGAGGATCCAGTAGCCGTTTTTTGGTGAGTTATTTGCTGATCATTAAAATACAAAGATTTTTAAAAAGAAATTAGAGTAGGTTCATGCGTAGAATGATCCTTTTATCTATCTTTAGAAATATGCTATTCGGAAGCAGGCACCTTGAATTAAGCTTTGATGAAATATTGTTTAACACAAAGCGAAGTTCGTTCTTCTGCAAAGCTCAATAGTGAACACAGCTAGCAATTTGGCAACGAGAACAGCTGCAGACCAGAGTGAAAAGTGAGGGCAGAATTATTTCAGCGACGAAGTTAGATTTTTTTACGAAAGGCAAATTCAATACTTTTTACCTTAAAGTTTTTTTCCTCGAAAAAACAATAAGAACAATTGCCTCTATTTTTTGTTCGCATATTTTCCCAGGTTTTGTATATTTTCTCATGCTTAGTAGTACAGATTGATTCCTCTTAAGCTTTATACCTTTATATTGATTGTGAATTTTCAATGAAATTGAATGTTTTTTATAATCAAAACAAGTTCGAAAAGAAAAAATCGACACTGATGAGGTGCATTTTCGATTTTTATACACTTCTAACTTTCTTTTCCTAAAACTAAGTATTTAATAAACTTTGAAATGTTCGAAGAAGCGGACACTGAGACAATAAATTTTGTACCCCAGTTATTCTTAGTTTGAATCGAAAATTAGTTGACAGATGCCCTTAATAAAGCTTTATAGGCTAAAAAAATTAAATTCGAGTTAGAAAAAATAAGAATAACATCGTAATCCTGTAATACTTAAATTATTTTATTTTATTTCATGCATTTTTACCAGTTGCAACCCTTTTGGCCTAGTACTTACCAGTGGATCCCCTATATTCTTTAACACTCGTCTGCAACCTATTCAGCACCTCGCTGCGGGAGCCCTCAACAATAAAATTAAATTCCATTTTTTTCAAATCCCAACCAAGGAATTCGAAATCACAAAGAATCTCAATCTTAGCAACCTATCATCGACAGCAGGGATTTAAGTTTAATAAGTCCAAACATCAAATAAGTATCCAAGGAAGCGTAGTCGAATAGAAAGTCGGAAAAAAACTTCTAAAATGCTCATAAACAAAAATAAGGAAGAAACATACTCTCAAACACTTTCAGGCAGTTTCTTAAATATTTTTTTTCAGACAAGTAAAAAACTCTGATACTATTGCGGAGGATAATAGACGCAAAAAAGCTGACAATTTCTCCGAGAACTTTCTACTCTTTGCTCGCCAAAAAAACGAAGTCCTTCAAGACCTACGTGAGGGTTGAACAGATAAGACGTCTAATCTCCGCCAATAACGAGCAAAATAATAAAGAATTCTCGAAACTCTTTCGAATCGTACTATCTCTTCACCTTAATAATAAACATGTTCCAGCTGTCATTTATTCTGGAAAAGTTTCAAAGTGGTCAAGAAGCTTGCATTTTGAAAAAGGAAGGAAAATCAAGAAAATGCTATCAAATAGTCTTTGAATGTGAATCTCTTTCCCTTATTTCTACATATTTTATGGACTGTTTTGAATCAGTGATCACGATATTTTTTTTCAAAATATGTTGGGGAAACCTAAATTAAATCAAAATATTGAAATAAAATAGTATGTTGAGACCCATTATTCTCGACTTAGCAGCTTTATTCCTTGATGCTGTCCAAGAGATCATGTTTTGAAATACTGTAGGCACACCTCTACAGTCAGTCATACATAGTTAGTTGATAAAAATAAAAGAAAGTATTTTGTTCGGAAAGGGAAAATAGGAAATGAAGAGCCATCCCAAAGGACAGGAAAAAAGTAAACAAATTTTTATTTTGTATTTGGGATAGATTATGAGTGTTTCTGATCTTATTTGCCAGAGTTTCTTCAGTAATAGAATTATATCAGTTGAAAGTTGAACTAAATAGTAGGTGATATAGTTTAATACAGAATCATGAGTGCCAAAATGTCAAGTTTTTTAAGTTAAAGAGTGCAGCAAGGCATTACAATTTCCCTACATTCTTCTTCGCTGCATTGCTTATTTCGAAGAGAGGTTAAATCAACCAATTTATCTTCAGTAGCTAATTTCAACTTTACTGCTGGTATTTGTTTGGAAAATGTTTTAATACAATCGCGTATTGGACTGGTAATTGCTGTTTTTCCTAATCGTAAATTCTAGAATCAATAAATTTATAATTAAAAGCTTAAGATATCATTTTCACACGTAATACGCTTTAAATGGACACATCGTGTTTAAATCAACATAATAATAAAAAATGAGATCACTCCAACTTTTAATTGTAGCCTTGGCGATTACCACTGTGTTCGCCGTGGATGAAAAGTATGAATGTCCAATCATCGGTATCGACTTAGGAACCACCTATTCCTGCGTCGGAATCTTCAAAAATGGACAGGTGTAAGTTATTCCCAATGAACTTGGAAATAGAATCACACCTTCCGTTGTTGCATTCACAGACCAATAAAGATTGATTGGAGAGGCTGCCAAGAACCAAGCTACTGTCAATCCCACTAGAACCCTCTATGATATCAAAAGATTGATCGGAAGGAAATATTTAGACAAAACTGTGCAGTACGACAAGAAATATCTACCCTATGAAATCATTGACAAGGACACCAGACCCTACATTCACATTCCGGATGTACAAGGGGAGAGCAAAACTTATGCTCCAGAGGAAATCTCAGCTATGGTGTTGGTGAAGATGAAATAGATTGCTGAGGGGTATACGGGAAAGACAATTAAAAATGCAATTGTCACTGTTCCCGCTTACTTTGACAATGCGCAAAGACAGTCTACCAAGGACGCTGGCA
Source organism: Longipedia americana (assembly GCA_028571025.1). Classification (NCBI taxonomy): domain Eukaryota; kingdom Metazoa; phylum Arthropoda; class Copepoda; order Polyarthra; family Longipediidae; genus Longipedia; species Longipedia americana. The sequence goes on along the minus strand of JAOWAT010332614.1, from coordinate 3,619 downwards.
TTATTGCTGGACTAAATATTGTTCGAGTGCTGAACGAGCCAACTGCCGCTGCTATTGCATACGGTTTGGATGAAAAGGCAGAGAAGAACATTTTGGTATTCGATTTGGGAGGAGGAACCTTTGATGTTTCCATTTTAACCATAGATGATGGTGTATTTGAAGTTATTGGAACTCATGGTGACACCCATTTGGGCGGTGAGGATTTTGATCAGAGAGTTATGGACCATTTTTTGAAGATCATCAAGAAAAAAGAGGGAAAGGATATTTCCACTGATAAGAGAGCCATTCAGAAACTTAAGAGGGAAGTCTAGAAAGGGAAAAGAGCACTTTCATCCCAGCACGAAGTCAAAATTGAAATCGAAGACCTAGTTGAAGGTATTGACCTGTCTTAAAGTCTTTCTCGGGCCAAGTTCGAAGAAATAAATGGTGATCTCTTCAAAAAAACTCTTGAACCACTCAAGCTGGCTTTGGAGGGTTCCGACTTGAAAAAAAACGAGATAGACGAAATTGTTTTGGTGGGTGGATCCACTCGTATTCCCAAAATCAGACAGCTCGTCAAAGAATTTTTCAATGGAAAGTAACCGAACGTTGGTATTAATCCTGACGAAGCCATCTGCTACGGTGCTGCTGTTCAAGGTGGTGTTATCTGTGGTGAAGACAGTGGAACCGATATCGTCATTATCGACGCTACTCCTCTGTCTTTGGGTATCGAAACTGTTGGTGGAGTTATGAGCAAGATTATTCCTAAGGGATCTTACATCCCGACCAAGAAGTCCCAGGTTTTTACGACATATTCTGATAATCAAGAAACTGTGACCATCGCAGTTTATGAAGGAGAACGACCTTTAACCAAAGATAACCATTTGCTGGGTAGGTTCGATCTGACTGGAATCCCACCAGCACCACGAGGACAACCTCAAATTGAGGTAACCTTCGAAGTGGATCAGAATTCCATTCTTTCAGTTCAAGCGGTTGAAAAAGGATCCGGAAAAAAGAACAATATCGTTATCAAGAACGAAGACGGAAAACTATCCGATTAAGAAATCGAAAGAATGTTGAGAGAAGCCGAAGAATTTGCTGAGCAGGATAAGTTAGCAAAATAAAAAATTGATGCTAGACAATCTTTGGATAACTATTTATACTCCGTCAAATCTAGTCTAAACGATCCTGAGAAGTTGAAGGGAAAACTCAGTTCAGATGATCAAGACACCGTTGAAGAAGCTCTGAAGGATGGCCAAAGTTTCCTTGACTCTAACCCCGATGCTTAGAAGGAGGAATACGATGAGAAGAGAAAGTAAATCGAAGGGTAATTTTTTTGTTTTATTTTAGAATCTGTGATCCCATCATCAAATCCGGAATGGATGGAGGAGCCGGAGGATAAGACTAATAAGATTAATTCAGTGACGATGGGCTTTGAGCTCAATGATTATCCACATCTCAATTATTAAATCATTTTTAATAAATTATACGGAAAGTCAATTCAATCAAAATAGTGAAAAAATTGATCAATTATCTAATTAATCTAACTCACTGAACAGTTACTAAGGAGGCTTATTCCATGCTTAAATGCGAAAGTCTTAGCTTTCCCATTTTTTAGTGATTTTTTCCTTTTTAGTGAGGTTACAACTTTCTGTATTTTTTATTCCGAATCCTTTTCTATCCCAAATTTGATGCTACTAGGCGAGAAGATATTCTAAGCTTTAGGGATTTATCTTTTGATTAACTTTAAAGCTTTTTAAAAAAGCAGAATGATTAGAAAAGTGCCTTTTTTTATCTTTGAATTTTTTTTTGCTCATAAGAATTGATGATTTATTGATCAAGTTCACCCCTTATTGGACTGAGTTAAATTTATTCGACTATTTTTCTATTTTGAAGGTTTTAAGGTCATCCAAGTTACTTTCAATACAAGAATTAGACAGTTCATTCAGCCTTTTGAGATTTTTATGCCGATACAAGAAATTAGCATGCATTTATTAAGCTGGAGATTTCCTTTGAGCGGATTTGCAAAGTTTAGAGATCACTTAATTATGAAATGTTGGGGCAAACTCGTATAGATTTTTACGATCGACTGAAGGTTGTTGGGTGAGATTCCTTTTCTTGAGTATTTAACTTTTTGCCAGAAGTTACGCAGATACGGAGTGAGAATGTTGATTTTTCGTTGAGAGGATGCTGATACTCTTCATCTTTCTCCTTCGGAAAAGGTTCCGCATTTAAATCGAAGACGATGGGATGGAGAGGTGTGGTTGAAGTTTGCTATGACTGACGTATCTCTATTGTTGGACTTGGTCGAGAAGTTTAGTATTGAAGATGGGCTGTACTGACTATTTTTCATTCATTACATTACATTTGATAAAAGCAGGGTTTGGACCTAGAACAAAAATCGATTATCTCTAAAATTAATACTGAATATATTGAGTATATTCACTCTCTCTAAAATAAAATAAAATCATATCAATTGGCATCTTCATCGCTAATATCCTCCATCTTTAAAGCACCAGGAGATATTGACTGATGAATGATATTGGATTACCGATTTTTGACATTTTTTCCCTAGGCCAGATTCTTAATTTTGCCTGAAATCATCATCAGAAGTCTTTTGGTTGTTTCATCCACCTTGGCCTACTCGCTAAGACTTCCATTCTTCATATTCCTGATTCCATCTAACAGAGTATCGTCATTTATCTATACATTTTTCTTGGAAAGGCTCACTCTCGAAACATCCTGATTCACGATGTCGTCCGATTTTTGTTACATTTCATCTTAGTCTTCATCAATGAGCTCTTTCATGATCCTGTTGGACTCTTCAAAGACCTCTCTTATCTTTGCATGTTGCTAGATTGACGGGGGCTACGCTAGGAACAAGGCTGTTTTTTGGTGTTATGTGAGTAGGGCCTTACTCATCGAGTAGAAGTAGTTCATCTTTTTCATTATTAGCCTTACATCCATTTGTTCATTTATTTCCTACTTCGTTTTGTTGAGCATCTCGTACTTCTTCCATTTCAGTTCCAAACCCATGCTTGTTGCAACTTAATAAAGTCTGAATTTTAAAAAGGTGAAAAAATTAAAGTCTTCTACCCTCGTATGTTGATTATGCCTAAAATACCCCTAACTAATGGCAAATTCTAAGGAATACTCAGCATAGGAACCAAACATGAAAACTAAAAACCCCGTGAGAAGTCCAAAAAGACCTCCTGCGTAGGATAACATGTCATCTATTCGCCGAAAAGAGCGTACAACGTTCTTTGTTCTTTTAGTGGGTTCGATTGTAAATCCGATGTAATAATTGGAAACAAGTTAGACAGTATATGTTTCAAGTTTGTCAACATAATATCCACTTTATGAATGTTTTTGCGGCCAAGGCATAATCCCTTAGTCAGTTTCTACGTTATATTTGGTCAATTTGATTTTCCCACGAGTACCTGTACTTGACCCAAAAGTAAGAAAAAGATCCGTATTGAGGGCTTTTTTAATCGGTGTATGACTGCCTGGAGTAATGACTGTGTCAAGTATAAAAAAGGTGACTGGGATAAAGTCGTTGGCAGCAATTTGCTCGGCTAATCCCTGTCTAATTACAGCCTAAGGATGGCAGGGAGGTACTCCAGTCTGATTAGAGCAATGA
>JAOWAT010332503.1:0-13646 GCA_028571025.1 Longipedia americana | reverse complement strand
TTTTGATTGATGTTAAAAAATTATGTTTATATCCATCATGAAAAAATATATCTGTAACTGAAGTTTAATTGGGGGAGGAGAGGGAATCATTCGGCAATTAGTCCGGAATTTCTAAGATTCCACTCGCTGTAACATCCTTCTACTTGCAAATTTAAGATGTAAATTGTGTTTTAAAACTGGTACAATGAGTTCCCGGACGGAGTTCTATTGAAGTTATTATTTTAGAACTGATTAGCACCTTTTTCTCTACAAATCCTGACAGGAACATACAAAGCTTAGTCATCATCTCTTTTAACCTTCCTTTTGAACTTCAAAAGAACAATAGGCGATCGATCTACCCCTGAAGGATCTGTTGACTGTTCCAAGGTTTTCATATCGCTATGGTATTTAAACTATTTCAGATTCATACCAGCTAATAGTAATCCTTCAGAAGTGTGTATGTCTTTTTATTGGTAAGTGTTTGTAAACTAGGGTTAGAGTTGGAGGAGATGGGCCTATTTGATGCTGTTTTTGTGGAAGTAGGCAGTTTTATACGATGCTACTATTTTTGAAATATCTTTGACTACCGAAGGAGTGATGGAGAATGAAGTTGGAGTTGGTCTCCAGTACAGGAAAAACTAGTGTTGTCTCTTTAGGAATTCGACATATTGTTGAAGTTCGGTACGGATCTAATTCTTACGAATTTAATATCCCACAAATGAGGATATCTTTCTTAAAAGATTTTTCCAACTGAAAGCTGAATCTATATCAGTTTATTCATTGTTTTAGCTCATATTGGAGTATATATTCATCCATTCGATAAAAGTTTTGAGTTAAGCTATTTTCTAGTTATGAATTTTTATCTCGTCTGTGTAACAGATTCGCAAATATTCATTCTAAGCTTATTAGTTCCAATTAATCTCGCCAGGAATCCTGACCAAAACATTCCTTAGATCTGCAACTTTTGTCTTAACTTCAACCTCACTGAAAAGCAAATCGTAAGCAGTCCTTAGAGCATTTTTGTAAACGATAGTATCTCTTCTTTTTGCCTAAGAATCGGTACATCCAGTGATGGTAAAATTAGATCTCAAATTTTAATCAATCGCCGTCAATGACATCAATGGCAGATTATAAACAGCTCTTTCATGTATCTTGGTCTAATCAAAAAGTCTTTAGAATATTTCCTGCACCTATTTCGTGATTCCGTACGGACAGGACAAGGAGTAAACCCTCGCAATAGTCTGTCCTATATTGTCTACATTAAATTCCAAAGGTATTTCGTGAGATTAGATGTAGTTGATAACTGATAGCGCCTATTTTAAATGGTGTAACTCGAACATTCTTTTCCTTCTTAATTGCAAAACTGAGTGTGCTATGAATGTCATCAATCTTATTCTGTAAAGAGTAAAATCTGTAAATGCTGTAGGTGATGATGTTTGAGGGTCACGAGGTACAGAAGGTGACTTTGGAGTTGAAGGAGATGATGCTCCATCTTTTACTTCGAAATTGTTCATTTAAAATAGTTTGAAAATGGATGGTTCGTTTTCTCTCATTCTTACAGCAATGCTAGACAGATATTTTGACTCATTCACGCGTTGTTAACACACTGTTGTGAAACGGTTTCCTTTGACATAATCAACAAACAGGAATACCTTAAAAGATTACTGGTAGTCATAGTTCATTACATAATACATTATATTTTCAGCCATAGCTTGACTTTTTGCATCGAACAGACCAGACAAGACTAGCCACTGTTTCTTTTCCATAGCTGACCAAAGCATCTTTTTCATATCATATTAGGAATTGATTTAATTAAGATTGACTCTTTCCACCCTTCCTTCATTCATAAGACCGCAGAGCTCGATAAGACTTTAGTACTCCTAGTAAACAAGGAGAGGATATTTAGGATTGCACCTCCTAACAATTTCAACATCGGTGTATGGAGTCAAATTATAAGGCATTATTTTCCTGACAATTTTCTCTAGAATTTTTACAGCGGAAATTCCATTCCTAAAATATTTTGTAACTACTAGCTGCTATAAAACACTAAGGTTTATATTGGTCATTGAGTCAGGAAGGATATTTGATGAGGAGGAATTTGTCCATGATTCAAATTCTTTCTGATTATGTGTTGCTGCTTCAAGAATTTTTTAGAAATTTTAGCTGTATGATGTCAATTTTGTGAGAGTGTCCCAGTTTTTGTTACTGATGGTTGTTGGCTTTTTAATCTTGCTACGCTATCCCTATCTGAAAGGACTGTGGTCTAACAATAGGGCAATTAGATCTTAGTTTCTTAGCTTGTTCTGGTATTCAATATCCAAAGCGCAACTCAGCAGCAGACCCTTTCTATTTTCCTCAGACACCTAAGCCAACGCCCAACGGAGAACATTCTAGACAGTGTCTCCTTCACTACAAGCAAACGAGAGCATTATATCCATGGAAACATTTCTAAACTTTTTGACATGGTTATAAATCAGGTCTATTCTAAATACTTCTCCCTCAATCTATGCAGACAGCGCTTATATTTCAAGAAGTTTTGCTTCCTATTATTTCATGGTTTGTTCAGTTTCTTTTTCAAGTTCTAGTAGTTGGTTTCCAATTTCGATAAATTCTTCATCTTATAGAATTTTGATATTTTCGAGGCATATCTTTTCATAAAGAGTCATCTTCATCTGATCTAGTTTTGCCATGTTTCGACGAATTTTCAAGGATAAAGCCTGTTTTGCCTAGAAATATGACGGTTTCTTGTGTTCGGCAATTTTGTTCCAAATTGCTTGTTTGGTCTAGAATGCGGTATACTTCCAATCAATGACAATTGTTTTCTAGTCGAATTTCTTCTATTTTCCAGTATGGTATATCTTACCAGACTCAAAAAATTCGACTTCCTCTCCTTTTTAGACAACTTCATCCAGAATTTCCTCGTATCCATGCTGGAGTAAGTAGGGCAATGAACGACGTTCAGGATCTACTATTATTTTGGCACCCTTAGCATGTTTAAGAGCTAGAATATTTACCGCCTCCCATCCAACATCGGAATGATTTCCGAGTCCATCTGTAAAAACTTGCATGAAAGAAACCCCACCATCAATTAGTATTTTTTTGAGAGCGTTCAGGAGCAAACTTTTCGTTGGTATCCTTAGCATAGGAAAACACTATATGGAATAAGCACAGAGTATGCAATTTCCTTCCAGTGTGCTCAATTTTTTCTCTATGCTTTGTAAGTTTTTATAAGTCTAATCCTCTGATTTTCTCAAGGCAGGTATAATCATGGCAACATTTTTAAGCTTCCCTTCAATTTTTCCGAGCTAGGTTTCTGATTACTCCTTAATTTTGCTATAGTGCTAATATTCCTTGTTCCATACAAGAATTTGCCGAGTATTCTTTTATAGAGTTTATTTGATGGTTTCAATCCTGGCTTTTCCTTGATTAAACACAATCATTAAATTGTGATAATCCTAGCTTTGCGTCCGATATTAATCGCTCATGTCCCAATAGTCAATTAGGGCTTTCATCCATTAAAACAGAACCTTAGCAGTATCCAGACCTGTTTATTGCATCATTTTGTCCATTTTTTAGCGTTCTTTGTTATATTTGGAGGTATATTTGTTGTTTCTATTTTATAATAAGGTCTGTGCTTTCATTTTCATGTGCAAATTTGGATCTGCGAGTATTTTGTTGATTGATCTCTAACTTTCGTCCTCGTCTAATAGGATACATATGCACTATAACCCAAATCTTACATCCGCATTAGTTTTATAGACTTTCTTGAGTTAACTTAGTTCAGAACGCTGCATGGAATTGACAACTTTTTCGATTTTAGCCATTAATTTCTTCATATCCGACATTTTTTATTCAGAGTTATCTTTAAGTAGCTGCAGCTACCTGTTTTTAACCAACAGCGTTTATTCTTCATCTTTAAGCTGCTTAGTAAGAGTGGTGACTGTAAAAGACTGAATCTGATTTGCACTTAGTGCTTTTTACATATCAGCAATGACATTCCTCAATTCCTCCTAAAGAATATTAACTCTTCTTTCCCATTTCCGAACCATTTAACACGCTTATTGAAATTTGCCATGAATCTTTTTATAGACTTCCAACTGAATTTAAAAGTTCTTTCTGTTATGAGAAGACAACTCTGTATAAAGTTATAAATATCTTTGGTATTTCAGGATTGGCATTGAAATGTTCTATTTTTCGAGCAGAATTTGGTTGAATTTGACAAAAATACTAGCATGGATTTCGTTTAGAGGATCCTGAGAGTTCGCAATTCCGATAAGAGCTTTTTTAGGCCATTCGTGCAGTCTTATAACCGACCACTGAGCAAGCGATCTAAACTTATTGGTCAATTTATCATAGACAGTTTTATTGTCCATCGCAATGACAAACCTTATCCCATCTCTCACCTTCTCAAGCAACCTTGTAGAATCCCTACCATCAGATCCCGATATAGCCTCCCTATACATATCCTGCTATTTTGCACCTATTAAAGGTTCTAAATCACTATCAAACTCACAATCTTGTAACTTTTCATACATTGTAATTTTATCCTATTGATATTCTTAATAAAGAATAACTCTTTACCCTTTTATTACTTCTATTATGGTTTTTGATAGATCTTATTAGATATGTTCGTTGTTTATACAGGCTGATAACTGGAAACTGTATCTTTTTCCCACTCCTCTCCTTCCCACTAGCAAACAACTGCTGTCGATGCAATTGTACTGGTTACTGAGTTTTAACACCTACCATAGCATTTGTTAGAATATTACCAGATTTTTGAACTTTACCTGCATTTTCTATGTTATCTGGGTGACATTGCTTGCTCTAACCTGTTTGTCCGCATACAGCCAATACTCATCCTCCAGTTTCATCTTCTCAATATTGGTTTTGTCGCGATCAGATTTACCTTTGAACATAACTTTCAATACGTTATCCACGATTGATTATAACTGCCATTACATCTTACGAGTAAAGTTTTTTTCCCGGAATCTTGTCCATAAATGCATCATAAAGTACTGTTAGTAATTTTCAACTGAAATGTAGGAGTTTCTTTTTGGCAAAGATAGAACATTCCTTGCAACCGCCAGCAATGTATTCGCAGCGTTGGCAATTCCCCGATTGATTTTCTGATGGTCCAGACCTCCACAGTATATATTACACAGATCATCGTAACAGATTAGTAGAGCTTTGATCGCCTTGTTATCAATAAATTACTGAACTTCTTTATTCATTCCTCTTGTTTTTACCTGCAGCGTGAATAGATCCTTGAATATTGTTTGCAGGTTGTCTCTTGACAACGGTTTTAGTTATAGGATGGCAATTCTGTCCAGGATCTTCTGTCCTGCGGGTATTCTACGGGTGGATGTTATCACCCTCGGCGATTACAAGTTAAACTACTAGTTTCTTTAATCTCTGAAGCTACCTTAGTCAACAATCTGTCTGACAAATTCGATATGTTGAGGTCCTCCTAAATCCAGATCTTCAATCAGGATTTTGGTTTCGTTTGTGCTAAGTAAGTAATTTTTTCCTTATCTTCTTACTTGTAGAAAGGATTTCTTTAATTTGTTTCTTAAAAAGTCTGTGTTTTTTGATGACTGTAAGTGTAGTGGATCTTTGAATTGAGTAAATAGGGTTGTTTTTCCTGAAAATTAGACTCCATGGATCATCACGTTGATGTTCTTGTCCACTAGGTTGCTGGTTAATTATGATATTACGATCATTTATCGGGTTGGAACGTAGAAGTATTACGGGTGCAAAGAGGGCGTTAAGGAATATTTGCCTCTTTATACTCCAATCAGCTATTGATAAACCTAATGGATCATGAAATCAAACGGACTTCCGTTAAAATACTTGTTCCAAAATTACTCATTGTCTATGATTGATATCAACCAAATTATGATCTTTTGAAGATGACGGGAGTTGCTCGTGAGGAATGGCTTTATAAATATGCATAGAGTTCTTACCAAGGAATCTTTCAATCCTGATAGGTCATCACCGAATAGCTCCTTTATTATTTATAGAAATTGGCTGTCCTCCTACACTCCAGTAAGTCTGAGAACCATCTCTTGTTTGTTTATCAAGTCACCGGCGTAGATAATTTGGCACGATCCTACCATCGAAGGTGAGCAGGATGCAAAACTTCTGAGTTCAACGATAACCTTATTTCTGAGCATTATTTTCTACCCCTCTATAAATATCTAAGACGCAGTTATCAGATCCCCCCACTCCCTCACCATTTCATTGCCATCATAAACAATAATGTTATCTCTTTCCATGTTGTTAATATTTTCGATGACAGAAGGAGTAAAAAATTTCTAAGAGGATTCTGGATAAAATTTTGTGAAATTCTTGCCTTCTAAACATTAATTCAGTAGAGTGGTCTTGCAGTTTCTTTCACCGATTAGCATAATATTTCTTGCATGTTTGCTGTTGATTAGATGCTGTAGTTTTTCTTTTGTGTCTTGGTATTTGTTCTAGGGCTCTTAAAGTTCTTACATCTAATGTTGGAAATAGCTATTGAGCGCCATTCTTAAATTAAGTCTGACTCTTTCTTGTGACTTTATAATAATTTACTTTTCGAGAACATCGGCTAAAATAGCCTAATCTCGAACCGAACGATCAGCTTCAAGTTTAATCTTTCCGGCATGGTTTAGTATTCTCCTCAAAATAGTGATTTAACTACCGAGCATCTTATCCAAAAACGGCAGCGCCGTCTCTAAAAAATCAATCAGTTTATAACAAAGTGTTTGATGGTCTCTAAAACGATGGATGGACAATAGCCATTCACATATTTTCCTTTTTTCGGGTTAAACCAGCACAAAGTTTTTGAATCTGTATATGTTTACTCTTTCAACATATTATCCGTGGTGTACTAGGCAGAATAAAGTTTTTGGATTGCATTTTTCGTTGTTTTTCATTTATCCCACGCTTTCTAGTAGTTTCCCTAGTACATTGTATGACAACTGGTCAAACTCATGAAAGGTTAGCCAGGTGGCCCCCGAGATAGCTCCCTGCACAAATCGCATGATATACTGTGCAGAAATGTTGGGATTGCAAATGACATTTTTTTTGAAAGACCCAAAATTCGCCGCCATTTATCCAATTAAGAAATGTTTACCCTATCCTTAATTTCCTTGTAGCAGCAATGCTTTCTATCCCGTTGCACAAATATTGAAAAACTTCGCCACTAATCTATTATTAGCTTAGCATGGGACCATAATAGATGTTGTTGGAGGATAATATTAATATCCATAGAACATTTTACGATTGAATTGAGTTATTACAAGTTCTTAATCCTATGTAGTGTATTTAAGTTGTTATTTCCATTTGAAATCATCTTTTGTGCATTGTTATCTGATTAATTACTCCCCGATATTCTTTAAGAAAGCATATTGGGTAAATCTGTTTGCAGCTTTCGACCATAACTCTTTTGGACATTTTTGAGTGAATGTGGCCAGTTCTTCGTAAGGTTTTCTCAGTAATAGGAAGTAATCGTCATAGGAATTGGCATTTAGATAGTTCTCAGATATCTAAGTCCATAACACTCTGTCGACTATTATCATGACTTGTAAGGGGTAATCGGCGAATTACTTTTATAAATTCTGTCCGATTTTGCTCTTGGGTATCATTGCGGCTACCATATTTTTTAAAGAACTTTTCATATGATCCTCAATCGATCGAAACATCTACTCAGGCTATCCTCTCAATATCGTCTTTCTTAATTTAAAAAATTACTATTTTGTTTCAAATCCGCATACCAGATCCTTCTCTGTGGCAATTTTCTCACAATTGAAACACAATCCAGCATATCCGGCAAAAGAATGAACATCTCTTATGTTCTACAGAATTGTGATAAGCTAATGATCTGCCAGAAAGTAAAACCTACTATAGGTTGCTCTCTTTGCCTACAAAAATTGTTAAAAGGTTCTGTTTATCTAAACCAAATCTTTAGCACATTTTTTAAAAGTATTCAAATACTTTCCATCTGGAATGTCGTCTAATAGTTTTTTTATTGTTGGAAGCTATTGAATCTGTCTATTGATTTTTTTCAAAGTACTGTCCAAGGATGTAAATTAGAAATAAACATTGCTTTGGTGTTTAACTGCTGGACAATTAGTCATCAAGGGCAGCAGTTTCAACCATCCCAATTCTACTTCTTCCCACTGCCAAAGCACTTTTCTTAAATAGGTGCATGTTTTCATCTGCTGAGCAACTTTTTCTGCGACAATTCCGACGTTGTGAGAAGACGCCTCTATATTCTTGAGAGTCAGTATGAACGATCCGACTTTTTAGTGAAACTACTAATTTGCCAAATTGTCTAGATGAGGGATTTATGTTCCTGACTTTGAAGCGTCCGACACTTTAATTTTTATCCTTGCCTTTTTAAAGTATTCTTACATCATCCCTAGTTTCTTTTTTATAATGCTCTACTGGGCCGAAATAAACACTATCTACTATACTTCCTTCTCAATTTATAGCAAATTTGTTGAAGTGACAAGTTTTTGACAGGTTAGGGTTTTGCCACTGTGATGACGAAATATTTCCTATTTGAAATGTTTCTACTTATCCTTGACCTCTTTAGAGACCTACAATATCTTGAGTATATTTTGCTGATGCTAAGGGAGCAAAGTTTCCGCAGCCATAAGTTTACAAACTTTTATAATTTTTAACACCTTGTTAGCATCTATTTTAAATTCTTGTAAAAGCTCTACAACCTATAGATCTTTGGCACATTCCTCAATTACCTTTATAAACCGTTATAAATCTTAAGTTCCAACCTGTAATATCTGAGCATATCCCTTCTATTCAAGACTTTTCTGGTAGTCTTGGTACTTCTCCCTACCGTCCCATAGCTTGTGAAACCATTCCAATGCGAGTTCTAGTTTGAAATAGTTTTACAGCTCGTTGTGTCCCAGCTAAAGCTCCTATTGGTATCTGAAAAGTTACTCCTTACGATTTTTCAGACTCTCAAACTTTTCCCCAATGTTTTTCTGGAGTTATTATTGGGCTTTTCGAGCAGGTGTGTGAGGTGAAACAATAGAATTGTTTGCATAAAGATCCTTATATAAATTTTAGGCGTTGGACTCAAGTTTAGGAATCAGATTATGAACACTTGTCTAAAAACGCTTGCGAGACTCTTCTTCTTTCTCCTCTATTTCCTAAAATCTTTTTGTTAGCTACTTGTGGCATACTGAGGCTTCCTGAATATACAGTTTTATCATTTAGCCAATTCTTATTCCATTGTTGTAAACCATTGATTCCAAGTCAAGCACTCTTTCAATCATAGTCTATAACTCTTCAAGTTTTGGTTTATATTGTTTGTACTTCTTGCGAAAAAGTAAGTATTATGCAACTGTTGAGGGATTCTCTTTAAACTAGGCGTACACCTGTTTCACTTATTTTACCACACGCTAGCATCTTCCCTGTACCTACTGAGGAATCGCTGTTGTTATCTTTTTGAATTTTTCCTCGTATCGTTCACGAGCAGCCATGATAGGAGCCTTCATATTGAGGAAAACTAAACCCGTTTCAACCTCCTCAACGGCTTTTGCCAAAGTTTATCTTTGTTCAGCATATCTCTCAAGGTACCCTCTAAGAGTCTAATTAGTCATATAGTCATTAATATTTTAGAGCACACTATCCGTATAGATGTTAAGTATCTTTTAACCTGAAGTTTCAAGATGAAAAGAGGGCAGATCAATTAAAATGCTAAGATTTTCTTCACATTCCAGAACCATTTTTTCGAAGGTGTCATCTTTCTCAATGTAGTATTTTAAATCCAGTCTGCTGGGTCTTTCTTAGTCCTCAAACTCCCATTCCTAGCAATTGAACTCATCTTTCCTGTCGATCCACAGTTTGTGGGCTTTTATTACACTGGTTATCACATCTGCTTTGTGGTTGCTGAATGTCTTTCTAATCTCACTCAGAGAAGGTTTGCAAACCAAAATAGGCTTTTATTCTTGGCTTAAGCCAATTGAAACTGAGCAGTGAATCCAACAGACAAAGGTAAGACTGTCTTTCTTAAGATAGTGGTTATAGATTTGTTTCAGCTAATTGCGATAGTTTTTCAATCCGTCCAGTAATAGCTATATTTTAACATCGAACCTCAGCATATCGGTATATTTAACCAGTCTATACATGCACCCTTCAAACTACTTAAGTTTTGCCATTTGCGTATACTTCATATCTTTTTTCTTATTATCATACGGAAGGTAGGAATCCTCGCATTTCTGGTTATCCCCGATAGTGACTCTTTTTTCCTGTCTGAATTTGGTCAATGCATTTGAAATGGTACTTTTGAGATGTTTTTCTATTTTATCTTCGTAGTATTTAATTGTATTGGTTACTTTCCTGCAAGAGTTGCTGAGTTTTTTTTTGAAATGTTCCAGTTACTCTGTTTTGATGATATTTGTCTATAAGTACCGGGAAGTGCAGAAATCCTGGGCTGAACTGTGTAGAAAGCATAGATATTGTTGTAGATTTAGATTTTGTTGGAATAGATTTGCTGCTAGATATTTGCATTTTGATTGGAACTTTTTCATTATTGTTCGATAGTTCCAGTGTTTGAATACCTTGGTCTTTACGTAGTCTCTGAAAAAGGGAATCTCTTTCACCTTTCGATATTTCTCAATCTATCTTTTCAGCTTTTTAATCGTGAAAAATTAGCTCTCTTACCCTTTCATCAAAGTTATCCCCCTCAAAGACACTGTTAGGTACTAGTCACGGTTCCTGTCCTCATATTCTACAATATAGTAGGAGTAGGGTAATTCATTTCGGTTCATGTAGCAAAACTACTCGGTTAAATCCTAATTGTTTTCAATCACTTGTAGATACTGAAACAGTTACTAGGATTGAACTTTTTATTTGACGTCTTCAAATTTGCCAGGCATTTATATGGTGAATTATTCGGATTTCCTCTCCGCGTTTTATTGGGGCATAGCATTGATGACATCAGAAGTCAACCTCTATTATCCTCGGTCTCCGATAGCCAGTTCGGTAGGAAAGTAGCTGGACTCTTACTGTCGATCGTGCAATTTTGATGAGAGTTTCCTCTGTCTGAAAGATTTTCGGGTCCCATATCCCTAAAACTTGAGATGGTATTTTTGTTGGTTCTAAATCGCTGGTAGTTTGGTCTGGGGGTTTTTGAGGATTATTTTCTTTTTACGTTCGTATTTATTTTCCGGAGGATCGTCCTAAATGAGTTTTTTCGTCTGCATTTTAGGTATTAACTATTTATCGTAGCTTGACTATATCTTTTTGCGAGAAACTCTGACGGATTGGTGTCGTGATTTTGTGTCATAGAGTCTATTCAAAAGAGGGTTCATGTCTAATATTATATAATCAAAAAGCAAAAATAAAAAAAAGATGGTCATATATTCAATCATAAGTTACATTCATGCAAATAAGTTTTGTTGCACAACTTTCTCACCTTTTTCGTCGATATTTTGCTATAATTTTTTTTATCCTTTGTTTAAGCAAAATACTTTCAGCAGATATCTACTTAAATTGATCTTTAAAATGTTGACATTTGACTGTATTCTTTCTTGAATCCGATAAATCCTTGATCTTGAGGACTTAAATATATAAACATCTAAAATGTCGAGCAATGAATTAAAAAATGGTGGATAAGTCCTTTTTGAATCATTGATCAATAGAATCGACATTTATAAAAAAAACCGGTTCGATATTACCAATAGTTCGATTGTTATCAATAGTTCTTTTAAATATTAGTGAAAAGTTCGATAATTTGTTGGAACATTCGATTTTCTATATTTATCAAGATCAGCGAAGTCGAAATTTTATAATATTCCGAATAGATGTACAAATATCTTGCCATTGCTGCTTTGTACTTCGCCCTTGGTGAAGCTTCCTAACATCTCAAGCATGGACAAGGCTATATTCGAAAGCCTATACAAGGAATGCATACTTCGATCAAGCATGAACCAAGACTTACTAAGATAAAACAGCAAGAAGTCCCTATATACGTTACTTGTCCACCACCGCCTCAGAAAAAAAAGAGCACCTACTAGCTTACAGCAAGATCTTAGAAGAAAGGCACTGAACTCATCCCTCATCCACCTGGGTAAGAATCCTACAGTGTGGACAGTAGCGTTTACGACAGTGACAGTGACAATTATGGGAGCATCGATTACAGTGATAGCGGCAGTAGCGATGATGACTATGGATACAGAAGTTATTTAAAAAGACTCAGAAGAAAAAGACGTCATAGCAGAATCAGAGGTGGAGACAGAGGCTCTAGAAGAAGATGCTAAGGTAGAGATTGTGAAAAGGGAAGATGCTAAGGTAGAGATTGTGAAAAAGGAAGATGCTAAGGCAGAGATTGTGAGAAGGGAAGATGCCATGGTAGAGATTGTGAGAAGGGAAGATGCCATGGTAGAGATTGCGAGAAGGGAAGATGCTAAGGTAGAGACTGTGAAAAAGGAAGACGCCATGGTGGAAGATATAATGACTTAAGAGGAAGATGAATAGCCAATGAATGGTGATTATTCAGAAGATATATAATTGATAATTTGCTAAATAATTTCATTGAATTTATTGTACCTTCGGAATTCTGCCCAGTTCTGTTGGTAACTTTGGCTACCTAATAGTTTCTTAGTAACATCAATGACAACCTAATCGACCATTCTGTCATTGTGGAAAAGTGGGGAAAAAAGTTCGATATCCATAAAAGGTTCGATGATTTAGTCGATTTGTTCGATAACAGGTTTGTTCGATTTTTCTATATTTATCAAGACCAGTGAAATTGAAATTTCATAATTTTTCTAAATAGATGTACAAATACCTTGCTATTGCTGCTTTGTGCTTTGTCCTTGGAAAAGCTTCCAATCGCTCTGTTTATGAACTATGTTATGATGGGGATGATGACCATAATAGAGGAAGAAAAGCCTTAAACAGACTGAACAGATCTAGAAGAACCTCCCGTGATTTTAGAGGTCCAAGATCCAGGTAAAGACTTCGTGGTGCTCCTTTTGATTTTAATTCCTTTCCATTCGAAAACAAAGAATTCTTCAGATTTGGTCCTAATCTACCCAATCGGGCAAACTTGACTCCCGAGCAGCTCTTTCCTCGTGGCGGAATGTTTGGAGATAGAAGTGATAGGAGCACTGATAGTAGTGATATTGACAGTTACAGTAGCGATGATGACTACGGATTCAGAAAATTTAAAAATTTCGGAAGCAAAGGAAGGTATAGTAGAGGCCCTAGGAGCCCTAGAGGCCCTAGAGGAAGATGCTGCAGAGGTAGAGATTGCAAAGGAAGACGCTGTAGCGGAAGGCGTAGTGGCTTAAGAAGCTGTAGAAGGCAAAAGCGAACAATTAATGAATGACTGGAGAAAGAAACTGATCACATGTGAAAAAAATATTGATGTTAAATTCATATTTCTCGAATCTAATCATGTTTTTTTTGTACTATTTTTTTTAACTCTTTGTTTTAGATCTGAAAGGTGCTTTTGGCTTTGATGACATAAACCAAATATTTTTTTTTAATTTAAGGGAGTGGATATTGATGGCGAGTGATTGACTAAATATACGATTGTTTTAAGAAGGAATATGTTTGAATTAATATATGAGAAATTCAATAGTTCGTAAGTGACAGCCACTTAATTATTTTCTTTTTTTCAATAAAAAGTTGCCAGAAAAGGGGTTGGG
>JAOWAT010332392.1:0-13652 GCA_028571025.1 Longipedia americana | reverse complement strand
GTTTTGAAGAAGTTAGAAGAATTTTAGTTTCATTGTAGTAACTTTTGGTGCCAAAAATGGCCAAAATTTTGAAAAAAATTCTGAAAATTCAAAAAAATTACTCAAAATGTCAAAAGGCATCTTTGGTAAAAATTTGGAAGTTCTAGCTTCAATAGAATGGAAATTAAGTCAATGAAATCCCAAATGGATGAAAAAAAAACAAAACAAAACAAAACAAAAAAAACACGAGTAAGTCTCTGAGCAGCCTTTGACTGCTAAAAATTCAGATTTTGCTTCAGAGAGTACAAAAACTCAAATTTCTTCAGAAAAAGAGAGGAAGGAAATCATGTTGTGAATCATTCAAAAATGGTTCCAGCAAGTCCTCCTAAAGGAGAACAAAAGTCACCCCCCAAAGCAGTTTCCTTCCTGAGAAAGGGGTCAGAATCAGTACATTCTGCTTTTAGTCATATCAGTAAATTTCTCAAAAATCTCAAAAAACGCAAAAAAACGGTAAAAAATTGAAATTCATGAATTTCTGTAAAAAATTCTGTAAAAAACAAGATACCTTTTTTAAGAGGTTCAGGGTGACGTTCGGCAGGAGCGAGAAGCCAAGTGATAATGGAATGGCCCATTTCTTAAAAAAGGTCCAAACTCTTGTAATTTTAATCTAAATTGATTTTAACAAACATCACAATGAAAGAATTTCGAATCAATATTTTTATTTTTCAAACTTATTTTTCTGTTTGGTGAAGATCAATCTGACAGGATAGTTTGCAAAAAGCAATTCAAACTCCACCTACTTATAGGTGAAGTTAAAATATGAGTGAAAATTTGGAGACTTTACTACCAAAAAAAATTTTATTACAAAAATTAAGTTGACCCCAATTATTCTTAGAAGTAAAACTGAATTCACCAAAACTCATTCAGAACGATATTTCTAAACCTTTGTGAAGAAGTTAGGACAAGTGTTCAGCTTTCTTACCTAAGTTTTACCTTTGGAAATCACAAATTTTATCAAAATTTTGGAAAAATCGACTTCCAGTCAGAAAATTTGTTATGTTTTTGTATAAAAGAAGTTGCGTGATGAGTAGCGCTTTTTCTGGCTTTATGTGTCTCTCCCTTCTTGGTAAATGTCCGGTCATTGAGGGGAGATGTACCTTTCATTCAACGAAAGGTTGCGTGTAAACTCATTAGCTAAATTCCGTCGAGGACGGACTTACTCATCAGCTTACTGAAAACAAAAGAATGTTTACATTTTGGAAAAATGAGAAATTTTGCCCAAGAAAATTTCGAAATTGGATTCGAGTACTGCATGAAAGATGAAAGTTCGTACCAGTACTCTATACTTAGTTATCCTCGAAGGTAGGAGAATATTACTGATATGTAAGAAGACCAAATTGTTAAATTAAGTTTACGGAAATGGATTCATTTGAAATTTTTTATGAAATATGCAAATTTTGACTCTTCCTTGAAAAGGAAGCTAGTTTTTATTTTTAAAAGAAACATTTGGAATAAACTATATATATACATGAGTAAAACTGAGAATGATACCAAGCTTATTTTTCTTTGGAGTGTTTTTGGCCTTGCTCTTTGAAGATGCCTTGCCTTTTGCCGACCCACGACTAGGGCCCAGAACGGGGTTGTCCATCGTCACAACGACTTTGATCTCCACCTCACTTTCAGATTCTTCTTGTTCGTCCGATTCGCCGAACTGATTTCGATCACTTCATCCTGTCTTGCCACCTCTTTGATGTGGTCCATTATACTTTGCTGTTTCGCTCTGATGAACGCATCCAGCTCCTCTTCCACCTGGACCTTCAGCTCGTTGGCCTTGGTCTCACCTTCTTCGGGATCTGGAGCTCCCCATGACACTGTCTTGACATTTTTTCTTTTCACTATCCCCTTCTTCTTCTTTTTGTTCACTGGAAGGTTTCTTGCCCTCACAGGGTCGAAGTAATCTGCCTCCAGTTCTTCTTCTGCCTTCAGGGCTGCCCTCGCCTGCTTTGCCTCCTCCTTGACTTCCTTTTTGATTGCCTCCATCGCCAGTTCCTCTGGAGTTTTGCGTTGGGCCTCAATGGCATAAGAAAATTTACCCACAGGTCCCGTCAAGAATTTTGGGACACCAGTTCAGGACCCAAAGATATGCTGGGTGGTATTGACTAGAAAAACCACGTCCATCCTTCTCTTTCTTTCCTCATCTGAGGCAACACAGCCATAAATTTCGGACATCACATCGTCGATTTCTTGCAGCTGCTTGAAGAACCACTTCATCATATTTTCGATGTTGATGAAAATGCCCATAACATCTTTCAAGATAGCATTCTGATGATCTACTTTGAATAGATTAACGAAATTTAATTCGAACTCACTGAACAGGATATGTTTGCACAAAAGTGCTCTAAGATGTCCTATTAATCCATTTTTGAACTCTGAAAATGTCTGACATCTCTCTAGATCATGCCTTGACCGCCAGTTCAGGGTGTGCTCATGCTCATCTGCTAGCATCAGATACTGAAGGAGGGCAACCATGTATATGGGATCACCGAATCTCTGCCCCATTTGTTCGATTTCTTTCTTGTTTAGATCCTTTTTGGGTGCCATGGTGATTTTCAAATTCAAATTTTATTCTGGATACTCTGGATTTTACTGGAGGATTTACTGGATATTTGGATGTTCCACTTCCAATTTGCTCAAATCCCTTGGATTTGGCCGATAAACTTTAAATTTTGTCGCTGGAATTTTGTTTGCGCACATGTGCGGCAACGGTTTATCGGAAAATGACACACGAAGGTGTTTCGCGGAAAAGATTTTTGAAATTTGGAAACGAAAAATACTTCCTCTGGTTGCTGTGAAAACTTTTGAAATTTAAATAATTGTGAAATTTTTTTTAAATAAAAATTTTCGAAAATTGCAATTTAAATTTGAAACTCATACCACTGAATGAAGGTAACAAAATTGAAAGAAATTAAAAATAAATTTTTTCAAATCTAAATGAAAAAATTTCCTCCTTTTCCACTTTGAAAAGTTCAAAATTAAAACAATTATATAAGCAAAATTGAAAATTTGAATTCACCTTTGGCAAACTTCACTTTTAACAGATATGATTGAAACTGACCAGACCACAAGTGTAGGTCAGCTAGTAGCATCATTTTCTGGACAGTTCACTACAGCAGTACTAACCACTGGTTGATCTAGCTACATAAATTTCCTTTGTTCATATGAAAGAAGTGCTTTCTGTAAAACTCTGAAAACAAAGACAGGCTGGGGACTTACAGAAAGTTTAACATTTCTCTCCCATGACGCAAAAAATGCGTCATTTGCAGTTTGACAGTTCATCTGTTGAAGCGAAGGATTGCGTCATCCTTGTTTGACAGATTGTGTCATCATTGACAGTTTGCCAGTGATGCAAAAAATGCATCATTCCCCATTTGACAGTTCATCTGTTGAAGCGAAGGATTGCGTCATCCTTGTTTGACAGATTGCGTCATCATTGACAGTTCGCCAGTGAAGCAAAAAATACGTCATTTGCCATTTGACACTTTATCTGTTGAAGCGAAGGATTGCGTCATCCTTGTTTGACAGATTGCGTCATCATGGACAGTTTGCCAGTGACGCAGAAAATGTGTCATTCGCCGTTTGACAGTTTTCCGTTGAAACGAAAGATTGGGTTATTCGATTTTTGACAATATTTTTTTCAATTTTTTTATTGTTACTCAAAAATGCTTCATCAACGAATTTGTTCTAAGAAATTAAAAGGTTATATTTAAAATTCAAACATCATCTTGTTGAAACTGAGACTTTTTAGGATTAATTTGGTTCATAAACTGTGTTTAATTTTCAAATTTTTGGAATCTACCTGATTTACAAGCTTATTTCTAGTTTGATAATAGTTTTGTACACAAAATTCTTACTTTGTAAATTGAAACCATAATCTCAAATTACTAAATGGAAAATTAACTAAATCAAGAGTCTCTTCTACAAATTAGATTAAAATGAAAAAGTATTTTAGCATGAAAAACTGAATTTAAGAAAACAAAGTTTAAATTCTAGGCAACATTTCAAGAAAAGCTGGTAACTAAAATCGTGGAATTGAAGAGCCTGAAAATTCTCCTTTTCCTAAATTTAGTAGGTACTTTTGAAATTACTAATTTTGAATTATAGGTGAGGCTTGACATTGAGAATAAATGATAAGATCAAGGTCACTTTTTGTATATTATTTTAACATCCTGAATCATTGAGCTAAAACCAACTTTTAAACATCCTTGACTCAATTGGCTATTAAAACAAGTTTATAAAAAAGGAGGTTGGCCTTCAAATAGAATACGGATATCAACAACCCTTTTTTATTTAACTGAACATAACCAGAGAGTTATTCAAGATGTCATGACTTACAGCAACAGTTGATTTTTGGAACTATCATTTCATTAGCAACTCGGAATAAACCTCGAAATTATCAGGATGATGTTCTGGTAAAATTATTATAACTGAAACTTAATTTCAAAAAATAATTCTAGGAAATGATAATGATCCAATTATAGTTACATTTTCACTCATCCAACGCAGTGGCTCGGTCTTCATGGCTACATATTTATCTGGCTTTGGTTGGGGATTGTAGTCTTTACTGCACTTTAAGACCCGTCCTTGCTATGCGGTGAAGGCTACAATCTTTTACAGTACTGCAATGATGAGTTGAGTTTTGCAAAAATTTTAGCATCCGCACTAAGGCCTTCTAAGGAAATATCGATTTAATTTCAGAAAATTTGTTTAAAAATTGACAAAAATTTGAAAATTTTGAAAAAACTTCTGCATTTTACCGGTGTTTATTTGACGAACGCGGGTTTGAATCCCGGTTAAGGAAAAAAAAATTCTCTCTCTTTCTTTCTTACTAAATACAAGCAGGTCTTTTTTACAACAAGCACAGAAACCTTGATTCAAATTTTTCGCGAACACTCAGTTTTCTTTCTGTTTTCTCTAAAAAACTCAATTCAAAAACCCAAAAACGCAAAAATACTAAGTTTTAGAAAATGCCGGGTTCTAAGGAGCGAAATACAGTCAAATTTTTGAGAAAATTTGACACTTCTAGAGTGATTTTGGATAAAATTGATGTTAAATAAATGATCAATAAAATGACATTCTAGTGAAGTTTTGTTAATTTTGTTTAGATTCTTTAATTTTTTGACAATCTTTTTCACAAAAGTCAATTGAATTTTTGAAAAAATTCAATTTGAAGATCGAAAAACTCAATTCTAAAACTGAAAAGCTCAAGAATATGAAAATTTTAGATTTAGGGTCTTTCTAAAAGCGGTCAATAAAAAGGCCTGACATAATTTTAGTAGTAATCTATTTATCAATTGCGAAATAAAACTAAAAGAAAAAGAAAATTTTGACACCTTCTTGAAGGATTTTGATGTTTTTAGCTAAGATTAATGTTAAAATCCAAAGGAATGATCAACGTTAGTAGATTTCTGCTAAATCTGATTGAAATTTTTGAAAAATTTTTATGATTTTTGCAGGAAAATTCCCTCCATATGGCTTAAAGGAAGACGGGAGTGAACATTTTAATGGAATAAGTTTGGGTAGAATGCTTCAAAATAAACTCTCGTAACATTTGGTTATGTTTTTGACAATTTCTATCTGAGAATTTTTGCAATATTTTTATTAAGAAATAATGGTGAGTGGCAACACATTTAAATCTTTTGTTTTGAATTAGTGAATAAATTTAAATTTACATGCCACTCACCATTATTTTTGAAACAGAAATTTATTAAATTTTATTAAGAAAAGTATTGTTTTGCGAAATAAAAAGTTTTTTAGAAGTCATATTACATCTTTTTACGCAATATTAGCACATAAAAATTTCACGCCAGTCTGCCTTTAAGTACCTATGTCATGCTTTTGAGTGTGTTATTTCTTTCAAATCCTCAGAAGAAAACTATTCACTGCACTCACAAGTAAAAAGAATGTGTGGCCAAGGCTCAATTGGCTGTGTAACATTAATACCATGAAAGAAAAAAAATTAATTTGATTCAATTTCACCCAATTTATAAGTTATGTTCTAATTATATTGGTAGTGATCCGTCTCTATATCAATAATAAATCATATGAATTCCAAAAACCCAAGAAATTCGTCTGAAATCACCCTATTTATGACCCCTAATAACTTGTACAACCCCCTGGAGAACCCATGCCTACTCACTAAACCAACCCTAGGTTCATCTATGTAATTCTAGGAACCTCCCAGAGGTAATAAAGTTCATAAGCAAGGGTTCCCCTGGGTCTGAGAGGTGACCAAAGGGTCTAACTTTGAATTTAGGCAGGAAAAAGGACAGAAGCTCACTAATTACATTGTACACAGGCTGACTAGGCTGTATTTGTGTGTGCTTAGTATCACTTACTCATTGGTACTATTCAATAGTACCCTCTCTTAGAGGTTGCATCAGAGGAAGTCAAACTTTGTAAAACTGAGGTGTCAAAATCCTTCATGATAGTAGGGACTGTCACAAAGGGCTAACCCTATATCGGTCCCTTTTCAGAATGATCTTCGGTATCTAAAAATCCCAAATTTGAAAGAAAAATTTCAAAAAACTTTGAAACTGGCCATAACTGGGCGTTTAGATATCATATCATAAAGTCTTGAAAATGAGTGTGGTGCTCCCAAATTCATTAAATAGCATTTAAGTAAAAAGTTTTCGCTCAGTTATGCCAGACGTTTCAATTTTGAGTGAAATAAACAAATTCATGAAACTTTTTGAACATATAAGATTAGACTAAACAGGGACCGAATGAAATTTGAACTAAAATATGAAGATGTAACAGGACTTATTATAACTTGCTAAAAATTGAAAAAGTTGTTATGGTTCCAACCCCTATCATTTATCTAAATTCTTCATCCTTTTGAGTTGTAGTAAAGGTCCCAATTTTGGCCGCAATTACGAAAGTCCAATGGGGCAACTCAAATTTATTACAGGGGTGTCTCGTTCTAAGGAGACTTTTGGGAGGCACTCAAAATGTGATTGGAACAGGAGATGTCCTTAGAATGAGAGATTTTTATTGAGAAAACTTAGATTTGTGAGTCAGGAAGGTTTTGTTAGAACAAGAGATGTTGTTAGATCGAGTGTCTTTAGAACGCAAGACCCCTGTATTAGAAAAAGTGAAAAATGAATTTTTCAAATCTGAGGCACTTTCCAAAATCTGTTATTATTAGATAGAGTGATGTGCATCATACTTTTTATGATTTTGGAGCATAAATAAATGGATTATAAAACAAACTTTGGTAAGAAAAGGCTTCATAAATTCTTGTTTGCTTACAAATGTTAACGAACAAAAACACTTACACTCTTTTTTATAAGCATATGGCCAAAAAATTAGCATATTCTAAGCATAAATGGTACCCTAAAATTTTGGCCAATTCATTGCACTCCTGGCTGGAAAGTCTTAAAGATAGAAAAAATTACCATGAATAGAGACACATATCAATGGATTTGCTTTGCCTCCAGGATAATGAGACTATGCGTAGTTTGGCTGGGAAAACTCATCCGAGCAAAAAAATGGCCCTAAAATGGACTAGTTTTTGTACAAAATGAGTAAAATTTTTTGCATAAAATTTGTTAAATCTCCTGTTCTGTTGAAAACATGAAAAAAAATTAAAAAATTTTTTCCAATATTTTTTTCAAAACCTCTCTAAAAATTTTTTTTTTCAAATTTTTTTCCCCTATTTTTTTATGTTTTCATGGAGAAATGAAGATGTTAATGTAATGCGTGCTTTAAAAATATCTTTTTGTATTGAAAATAGTCAATTTCAGCCTTAAATTCACCTAATTTGCCAGTTTTATGGTAAATTTTCATGCCTTTAAACATGAAATTTCTCGTTCGGATGAGTTTTTCTAGCTAAACTACGCATAGTAACAGTCCCATTATCCTGGAGGCAAAACAAATCCAGTGATATGCGTCACACTTCATAGTCATTTTTTTCTATCTCTTATGACTTTCCTGTCAGGTGTAATTGCTTTTAGCAGAAATCTTAACATACAAAACGTAATATCCGTAAGAATTTCCGCGTGGCTACTGGCGCGCGACAAGAGACAAATTTTGGCTTTTAACGTAAATTTCACGCGGTCTTTGCAAATTAGGACCAAAAAATAAGCATAAAATAAGAATATGCACTACTCTAATATCCCGAAAATTCTAAGCATATTTTACCGTAGATCTGAAAAACCATATGCTTATAAAAAAGAGTTTATAGATGCTTCCACCTTACAATTAATGCCTTAAAATTTCCCCGACATTCCCACAATGTCGTTAAAGCGGGTTTGTCGTTAAATTGAAGTCAATGTTTTACCCAAAATAGCCATTTTCTACATAGAAATGGCGATGATTTTCTTAAATTTGAATATTATGGTCCATGTAAAATTAAACCACCTTTAAACTTATGACTATGCCATAAGTTGGAGTAAATCATAAATGAAATGAATTAGGAAACTATTTTTTGAAGAAAATTATTGAAAACATTTAAAATTTTGAAGGAAATATGAGCTTGTTTCTTATAATATTTGACAGAAAATATCGTTAAATCGGGGTTTTTCTTAAACATTTATCGTTATTTTGAGGTCTGTTATGTAGTAACGGGAGACGAGAGGCACCCAAAAGTCGTTAAAACGGGGTTTGTCATTAAAACGGGGTTCATTAAATCGAGGTATTCATTTACACTCTTATTTAAATTCCTCCAAATTAAATAAATATCTCTACTTCTCGTTATTAAAATCCTGTCATGTTAAAGTTGAATAGAGTCATCATTTGTGACTCTGAATAAGCTATAGCACTGTAGAGCACAGTGATCGGTTTCTTTTCAATTCTTCTACTATTCCCTTCACATGAAATTTGATTAACGGGAAGGTTATTTTAAGGCTTTCTTGAAAATGAAAATTATCATGGTAGAATGAAAAAAATCATAACTTGACAATTATAATCTGATATGTGACTTCGTAACTGAAAACCAGCGCTCAGTGCTTCACACAGAGCGCTGGTTTTCATTTGAGACGCCTCATATGACTGTATTGTATTAACAGCCTTCAGCACTCTTTGATTTGATCAAAACCATATCTTCCATATCTCAAGTGATTGAGTTGAATCCATGGCTCTTTGGAATTGTATGTTGTCTATCAATATGTGAGGGTACATAAACTTTTAGTATATTTTCGACCAATTTTCTTCGTTCAGAGACACTAGAACTCACATTTCAGATGATAAAACAAGCATTTTTGATATGAAATCGTACGCAGCATTATTTTCACTCACCAAATTTATGTAGCATCTCACTTTATAAAAGTGTTTTGTTGCTGGTGGCTGCTACTTGGTAATTCTGTACAACAAAAAGTTTAGATTAATGGTTTTACGCAATTATCTACCTATTTAACCATTCCTCAATATGTATTATGACTTTTGCAATGGTAGCCCTAGTTTATATAATATAATGACGTCATTCAAAGAAGCAAAACAAATTTCTAAGTTTCCTTCGTTTTACACAATCAGTCCTGAAGTCGGGAAAAATTGAATCAAACTTACTTCATTCAACCAACATCAAATGAACGGAGCATTACTGCTGTGACAAAAATGAGTCTAATCTCTTTCTCCTTTTATTTCACAGGACTTTAACAAACACGCCTCTCTTGACACTTCGACTGAATCAGCAAGGTATTAATATCAAACAAGACTTATTTCACACATTCTTATTTTTCTTAAAACTTATAACTTATAATCAGTAAGTAAATTCAAGGACTTTCTCAAAATGCTGCAGTGTCCTCAGAGCCTGCACAAGTGCACATTCAACTTTTTATTTTGCTACTATGAATTTGAAGGTGCAATAAGTCATGAAAAAGTTATCTAAAAGTTTAATTTCAAGCAAAATTTCATTGTATGATCTTAATAAATTCAGAAAAAGGCCTAAATTTTAGCTTAATTTTAAAGTTGTATTGAGTAAAAACGATCCTTTCAAGACACAAAAGGGATTCAAACTTTAGGGAAGTCAACGTTTATTCCCTCTGTTCACTATCTGAAGTTTGGTGGTGTATCAAATTTTTGTGGAAAATAATGCTAAAAATTCAAGAAACAATAAAAATTGATGTTTTAGTGTGTGAAGAACGATTTGGCTAAAACTTGAGGGAAATTTGAGTTTACTACAAGATTGACGTCCGAAACACACAATTTTGAAAGTTGTCATACTCCCAAATGCTCAAAATGAAGTCAATGGACCTGTTTAGTTGGATATTTTGGAGGATTATGCCAGTTTTTGTATATATTTTTATGGGTTTTCAAAACATCAAAAATATATGAAAAATGAACCAAAACTGGTAAAATCTTCCAAAATATCCAATTATAAATGTGATATGTCAACAAAAAGAGCACCCGAACTGAAAAATTGGGGGTTTTCATTTCAATAATAGCTTTTGTTTATCTAGACCTAATCTCAATTTGTTGTTATTAGGGGTCCAGGCTTTTTTTTTGACAAAATTTTTTCCAAAACTGAGCGGAAAATTTTGGCAAAACTGAGAAAAAATCGCAAAACTGAGGTTTACGAACTTTCTAGATGATGAAAAGTTCTCATTTCGATGCAAAAAGCGACAAATGTAGAACATTCTGTTCAAATATCGTTATTTTTTGGGAAAAATTTTCATGAATTTAGAAGAAGTTTATGGATTTTGAAGCCAATTTTTCAAAAAACTGAGGAAATTTTATGAAAATCTCCCAAATGTTTTCTAAAGCTGAGAAAATTTTACCAAAACTGAGAAATTTTTTCGAAAACTGAGCTCAAAAAAATCCAAAACTGCGATTTACGAAATTTCTAGCTGTTTTAATAAACTAGGAGCGTGTCAAAAAAAGCCTGCTTTTGTGAAGTAAAGCAGAGAGGAAGCAAGAACGACATTTGAGCAGTTTTATAAGTGGTCTTTTTTAGAGAAGAAGAAGCACATATGGACAATACCATCGATAATCTGCATTGTGCCATAGGAAAGTGCCATTTATGAAACGAATTTTGTTTCATGAATGGCGCTTGACAATACAACAAAAGGCAGAGAAAGGAAGCGTGGATTTCTTGACTATAATTTCACAGAATTATAAGTTTGCATTATGTGGTGAGGCAAAGAAATGAGCAACTTGAATTAAATTGGGCTTTCAAAAAAGATTTTGAAATCTAGACCATTCAATGATTTCTAAATGTAACAGTCCTTTTTATTGGTCACATGAGCATATGATTCCTTAGTTATATGACTGATTTTATTATCTCGGTAAAATGAAATACATAATTCACTGTTTTCTGTACGTGTTAAAGGTAGAACTTTTCCAATGTTGACAAAATTTCTATATCAAGATTTAATTGAAAATTTATTATATTTTGATTCATAAAAGAGAACTAACATTGAAGAAAAGCAAATTTTACATTTTAGTAATCAAATAACAACTCCTAATCCACCAATGATTTTAAACAAAGCCAAATATCTTTTGGTTTGACCTCACAAACAGATTCAATTCTTGCAACCAACTCCAAAGTACCTTATTTCGCTTGATTAGACATTTCACTGACTGTATTCAATTTCCCAGCTTTTTCAAAAGGAATTATGTGAACAAAACACAAACTGCTTCCTCGGTCCCATTCACTAAAAACATAAAGTCCTTCTTATGCACTCCATTCAAAAGATTTTACACGTCAATGAACTAAGAATGGTTTCTGAAATTGAAGAAAAAAGATAGAGAGAGCCCAGGCTGGGGATCACCTGGACTACATCAGCAAGAGTGGGCATATGTTCACTGTGGACACATTTAATAATGCGAAAATAAGTCTAAAACTCAGTAACATTTTCTGCAAACTTATGGTACTATTCATTGTGTATAGATCTGGAAGTTTCCAAAATTCCCACAGTCCAAATATATATCTTCCAGAAGGTCGTGTGTGAGAGACTCCAAAATTTTAAAAATTCGATGTCATGTTCTGAAAGAATGACGTTGCATGAACAGAGGAAAAATAATATTAAAATAAAGCATATTTCTGTTTTAATAAACTCACACACAGGTTGTTCCTTCTTATTTGAGTGAATTTATTCTTGGAAATTACTCTGACCCAAAATTCTCTTTAATTACTCAATCAATCTCAAAAATTCAAAGTTCCTGGACTGTAGAAATGAATTCACTCGAAGATTATATCTGTTTGAGATGAATACAACCCCTCATTTGTCTGTATTATGCCACTGAAACCAGAAGTTGATTTTAGAAATCTGGAAATTGCTCTGACACTTACCCTGTCAAATTGGATGAATGTACAAAGAAGTAAAAAATATCTGAATATTTTATAGGAAATTCACTCGAAATCTATTTAGAGGTTTTGGTATGAAAGTCACTCAATTATTTAAAATAATTTTTTGAAAGTCACTAGTTTTTCACTACATAAATACTTGAATTTTTGCCTCACAAAATACTGTTCCTTTCGTTCTCTCTCAATTTTGTTGCGTTGCTTTGCATGATTTACCGGTAAATATGAAGTTGCAAGGCAATGAAAGCAGTTGCTCTGTCTATGTTGCTCCGTCTCAACTCGCTTCCTTGAGTGAATGCCTAGATTGGTTACATCAGTCTCAAAGAAAATTTTGCAAATCAAAAATTCAATACCTACTATATTTTCCAAAATATTTCTGAGAAAAAAATGACCTTTTATAGAATAAGAAAATAAGAACACGGAAAATTGGGTTGAAGCTTAAAACATTTATGATATTCAGATTTTCAGGCTCTAAAGTTTTTAAATTAAATTAAAATATCAGTCAAAATTCAAGACATCATTTCATGAAAAATGCTTTTGTTGTAAAATATGTAGTCGACTTTTTTGGCTGATTTTTGGAAATGCTCTCTAAAAAATCCATATTTTGGAGTTTTTGCATCTTTGGAGCTGAGTTTCTGAAAAAATTTTGAGTTTCTCAAATTTTTGTATGAGTTTTTGTAATTTCTAAAAGTTAAAAATAGTAAATATATCACCAATTTTCTTGCAATAAGTGCTTTGTACCTTGAAAATAAGCAAAACTCAAGCACTTTTCCTTCAAATCAAGCAAAAATTTGTGCCTATTAGCCTAGAATACTGAGTTTCAAGACTTTTTAGAAAACGACATTTTCTAAAAATTTTATATTTTTGAGTTACGGGAACTTTTTAATGAGTTTTGCCAAAAATTACACTGAGTTTGTCAAAAATCGGTGCTGAGTCTTACCAAAATTTTGACAAAAAAATCCTGGCAGTAGACCATCCAATTTTTTCATAAACTCAGCTTTGAAAATGCAAAATACAATATTGGCTGTTCTTGGTGAGGTCTATTTTGACACAGAAAAATTTTGTCACTTTATGTGACACAAGAATTTTGTGTCACTTTTTGACATGACACAAAATTTTGTGTCACTTGGGCGACACAATTTTTACTTTAGTGACACAAGTGACACAAAATTCTTAAAGTGACACAACTCATCACATTCATGAGGACACACATGTATTCCAGAGGGGGGTTGCCAGTTTTTGATAAAAATAAATGGTAGTAAAGCAAAAATCTTGGTGACACAATCAATATTTTCATAAATCAGCAAATTATGACACAAACATCATATTTTCATTGAATTGGTCAAATCAATGCAACACAAGCATAACATTTTCA
>JAOWAT010332281.1:0-13653 GCA_028571025.1 Longipedia americana | reverse complement strand
AAGTGCACGGGCAGGTGAGGCAGGTGAAGAACAAAGATTACAGGTAAACACTAGGCAATTAATCGATAAAAAAAGAAATGTAAATAAAGGTAATGTGATGAAAAAAGAGGAAAAGGTGATGAAAAATAGACAGAAAAAAACGATTTTCCCACGCTCAGATGAAAACAAAAACGCAAAAGTCAAAAATTATAGATTCAGTATGAGTGAAATCGTGAACAAGGAGGAAGTTAAGTTGGAGATCAAGATCAAAAAAAGATCGGAAAGTGACAGTGGAAGTGACAGTCAGGAGGAAATAGAAGAAGGACTAATACGGAGATTGATAGAGGAAGGAACTCTGGTTGAATCCGATCCGGATAGAAACCCAGGCCCTGAAGAGGTTAACTCGGAAGAAGAAAAGGAAGCAGAACCAGAATCTGAGAGCAGTATAGGCCTAAGCGAATATCGATCGGAGGACTACTTAACAACGCCAGCAGCATCGCCTAGTGTGGGCGGCAACTTAAGTACTGTTAGTAATCAGAGTATTATTGGAGCCAAGATAGAGTTTGTGGAGGATATTGAGGAGGAATTGGATAAAAATCGACAAAATACTTCAACTCCGAATGCTCCAGAGAGATCTCCAAAGCGGCCATTTACAGCGATTTATAGACCAGATCTACCGCAAGTTACGCCAGCAAAACGCTTCAGGCTTAATGTTAGAAGGTGGAGTCCATCAGTATTCCCCCTAAACAAAACTACATCCAGTGAAAGTTCAAAAGGAACTCCGCCGAGAGACAGGAAGTGGACGTATCAGCTTGATTTCAGTGAACTCAAAGAACCTTGGAGAATTCCAAAGCGTAAGAAGTTCAAGATCAAATCGATCCCTACAATTGACACGGATATCCGAGAAAAGAAAAGTTTAAATATGTCTCAGGAAACATATGATTCCGACAGTCAATATGGCGCCGAAATCGATGTCGATGATGGAAAGGGAGGGGATGGACTATTTGATAATATTAACGAGGATGAAAATTGGGAAAAGGAGGTGGGAGGAGTAATGGCGGAGGTTGAAAGTGAGAATGAAATCGTCACAAGGGCAGTGGTTGAACGCGAAGCGGAAACAGATGTTGGGGGTGATTCTGAAGGAGAAGGTGAAAAGGAGGGAGGGGATGTGAGTGATTGGGAGGATGGTTTTTACAAGCAGTTCTGTGACTTGATTGGGGTTGACCCAAAAGAAAACTATGAAAATTTCAAGCGAAAGGCCTCGACGCCCAAAGGAAAAATGGAATTAAAACGTCTCAGATTTGGGAAAAGCAGGGAAGAATTGCTCAAGAATTTCAAGGATGGATTAAAATTTGTGGCGGAAGGGGTGGATGCAACTGGAATTGAGATGGAGCTTGAAACTGGAGCGAATCTGGATGTATCCTGGCAATCGTTTAAAGATGAACTTATGGCTGAGGTCGTACTTGTAAAGAAGGAGGTGGGAGAGGTACTGCGAATTAAAAAGAACTTAAAAGAATATGCAAGGCAACTGGATGATATCGTCGAAAATTTCGGAAATACGGCAAAAGGGGTTGAAAACGAGATGAAAGAGTTGAGGGATGAAACGACAGTTGTTGCCGAAAATTTAATGAAGGATGTGGATAAAAGAATCGACATTGCCTTGGGGGCTTTCTTGGAGGAAAGAATTGATCAGGAAGTAAGAAAACAGGTGTGTGCAGAAGTTGACAAAAAATTTAAAGATAACCCAATTCTTACCGGTTTGACTGATGCTATCCAAGAAATTAATGATAAAATCGGCGCTGATAGAAGCTCGCAAACAAAGGAAGTAACGTCAAAAAACCAAGGTGGCAAGAAGACCAGCAAAAACCCGAATGCATCGACGCCATCTACTGGCGGGAGGTTCAGTTTTGCGAATATCGCCTCACTACAAGAAAAAGTTACAGCGTTTGGAAGTGGCATAAGCAGTAGAAAAGATGATGATTTCCCACCACTCCAGAGGGAGGGAAGGAGAATGAGCACGAGGAGAAGAAAAAGCATTAGTGTGAGTGCTGATGAGGCGGAAAGAATTGAGGTGGTGGGTGATGGGGATGGTGAACAGAAGAAGAAGAAGGATGATGCTGTGTTGTTCAGTCAGGAGTTCAGAAGTGCGTTTGCCAGAGACTTGTCCAAACAAACGAAAATACCGGATGACAGCAAAATTGAGCTCGACGGAAGTATACTGGTTTTGGATGAAGAAAAAGAAAGTGAACTTGGAGGAAACTCATACAAAACATGCTTGGAGGCATGCGGAATAAGGAATATGACTTCCGCCAGACTGGCAGCCATTCATGAATCGTATAAGAAGTTGGATTTGGGATACTTTGCCAGTTTCAAAAAAAATACAAATCTTCCTGAATTTGCAGCGGCCAAGCTGTTTGATGATCTGGAACTAAACGAGAATACTCCGGAAGCAAAGAGAGCCAAGGATGCATTACTGCATATCAAGAAAGCTAAGGTGGTAGGGGCAAACAACAAAAAGTTAATAAGGTTAACCTTCAGAGATAGAGACAATGTTCAGGCATTAACTGCGAGAAGGGTCAAACTCGGCGGCAAAGAAAATGTTTGTTTAGAGATAGTTCCGCCACCGCATCTAAGATTCAAAATGAACCTAGTCAGATGGTGCCAAGGAAGATATCGAAGAAGATACAATAATCTTAAACCTAACATTAGAATAGGCGAAAGTCAAAATGATCTGGTCATCACCTTGCACAAGAGAACAGGAAGTCGCGCGGAAAGACAGGAAGTCCAAGGTCGGCATTATTGTGATGAAAGTTGTCTGGAGAAATTCATGTGCTTCGTGGAAGAAAATCGGCTGAGTAACAACAACAACAGCGTAGTCTGGACAACGGGAAACTCGCCACAGTAAATGATGTTAGCCTTGTTGGCTTTCAGGATGAAGAAAATAAAAATAAAGATTTATTAAGGTTTGATTTTATGTCTATTAATGATTGTTATGATAAGAATTACGGAGTCCATAAATCAATAAAACTTGAGAATAAGTATGAAATATTGTTTGATTTGCCTGGTGTAAGCCCTGCCTCCCTTAATGATTTTAAACCCCGTGCACTTTTTGTTGAGAGTAATTGTTTAAAGAAAAACATTGTTCCAAAAAGCCCTTACTTTGACGGATCAAGATGTGTTGAAAACGATCAAGTTTCTTCAGGAATTTGCCAACAAAGCAATAGCTGTAACATAGGGAACAATAATACAGTTTCAATTAATATTAATACCCGCAATAATATTAATATGGCACCAAATCTTAGGAGTTTACGAAATCAAAACGGTGTAGGACGTAACAACTGCAGAAATTGGGATAAAAACAATAGAAACATGACTTTTAAAATTATTACAACTAACCTTAGGTCAGCCTTTAATAAATTCGGCCATATCATTGATCATCTTGACCAGGAACATCCTGACATTAATATGTTTCAGGAAACATGGATCAACACAAATGCAATGGTAACTGCATCCACCAGGCATATCCGTGAAAGAAGAAAAAGACTGTCCAAATTTGAGCAACATGTAAGTGATAACACATGTTATCGAATTGTGAGGCGGGATCGGTTGGACACAATCCATCGGTGGGGCGGAGGGTTAGCCACATTATATAATGCGGATGTTTATGAACTCGATGATACATTTGAATCCAAGGATCATGAGATACTTGTGGTGCTTCTACGCCATAAACATTTTCAAAAAAAATTGGCTATAATGAACATTTATTCCCATTGCGAATCACGAAAACCTGAACAAGATGGCATGAAAAATGAGATCAATAAACTCATACAGCATGCTGAAAATGTGTGGGGCAATGTCATGATGGTGATTGGAGGTGATTTTAACAGGCTGGAAATCCATGAACAGCTGGAAACTACTGGATTTGTAAAAATAAATGAGTTGGGTAGTAGGAAAAACCCAAATACAGGGCATATGGAAGCACTGGACTTAATGTATGTGAATGTGGATGGTGATGGCGTCAGAGTTAGTGCACAAAAATGTCTCAGGAATATTGCTCCAATGGGCTGTGACCTGGATGAGAGAGGCCAAAGGATGGGGGAATCATCTGATCATGAGCAGGTCGCCATAACATACAGCTTTAGGGATGAAGGTGAGAGATATAAAATATTAAGAGTAAGAAAATTTGATATGAACAAGTTAGATGAATTTAAAGAAGCCATTGGATCGATTAATTGGGAGAACAAATTTTCAGAGGGGGTCGCCCTAGCGACCATGAGCAATGCACAGGGAGGTAACGGGGGAAGCACCGTGTCGAATGAGTTGAACCAAAGCATAAGTGACAATCTGGCTAAACTGCTTGAGACAACTTGTAATAAAAGTGTAAATGATCTTTTTCCCTTACAGAGTAAGCGAGTGCACTCAGTAGCCCACCGCACATATAATCCAGAGCTGCAAGTGGCAATAGAGAAGAGGAACAATGTCTATAGAAAATACGGAAGTTGTGACTTATGGAAAGAGTGCTGTAAGATGGTTAAAATCACGAAGAAAATCAGTGAACAGCAACAAAAACAGCTACTTGAAAATCAACTTTATGACAGAGACACTGCAACGTTCACTAAAACAGTCAAACGCATCTGCGGAATACAAAAGTCGAGTTGGAAGCCTGAAAGTCTATTCAATAATGATAAAAAACGTGCTGTGCGAGAGTACGCCGATTTTTTCAGTGCGTTTGGAAGAAAAATTGCTGAAATACCGGTGGATTATATGCCTGAATGTATAAATGATGAACCAGTTCCAAAAATAACCAAAGATCAAGTGTTAGAAATACTTAAAAAGTATGTAAAATCTTCTCCAACAGTAGAACAAGATTTACCAAGGCCGTGTATAAAGAGTGCTAGAAATGAATTGGCTGAGTGTTTGTCGATCTTATATAATTTTATAATCGAATTAGGTACATGGCCCTCCAGCTGGAAGGTACAGAACTTAATTATACTTCCGAAAACAAAAGTACCAAAAGATATGGCTAAAACTCGTACAGTTGCGCTGACTCCGTATGTAAGCAAAGTGCTGGAAAAGATAGTGGTTGAGATGATTCTAGAGGATATCAAGGAGAATGTATGCAGAAACCAATTTGGCGGTTCGGCTGGAGTCGGGACCGCTGATGTGTTATTAGCAATTGTTAACGAAATATACACCAATGATAATAATCAAATATCCTTCATAGTGGCTGTGGACGTAGCGAAAGCTTTCGACTCAATCCGTCATGATGTAATTGTGGACAACTTAGCAAAGCTGGGACTGAGGAAGAAACTAGTTAAGTTGGTGGTTAGCTTCCTGAGGAATAGGTCAGTCCAGGTGGTTATTGATGGAGTGAGAAGTGAAGAAATCATAATTACTAATGGTTCGTGTGCTGGAGTTGTTATGGCTGTACTGCTTTATGGGACTGGTACTGACTTTCTATGTAAACACAGGCTTTTGAATGGAAAAATAAAAGAGATTGGGAAGTGTAGCGTGCAAAAATATGTGGATGACTGTACAGCATTGACCACAATACATAAGAAATTAGTGAATAACACGATCCTTATAGAATCACCAGATACTAATAGCACGTTACGTGAAATAAAAGAATATGGAGACTATTCAAATACGTTAGTAAATGCAGCCAAAACACAATTTACTGCGGTAACTTTTAAAAAAAAACAAAAAGTTGAAACTATGATCAGACTACCTGAGGAGGATTATCTAACACAGTGTAAATCCATAAAAGTTTTGGGTTTACAGATCCAAGAAGATGGGAAATTTGATGTGCAACTTAAAAAGATTAAAAAGATGTTTTATGCGTGTCAAACAATACCATATAGATTGTTTAAAATTGGAATAGACACTAGTCATGTAGTTCATGCATTTAAGACATACGTACAATGTCACTTGGGTTATTGCCTGCCGGTATATGGTAACCTGCTGACAAAATGTGAAGTTGCAGAAATTGACAAAATACAAAGACAAATAGTATTAAAAATAACAGGATTCAAAGAAAAGTATTACAAGATATGTGACGAGTACAACCTGTTTACTTTCAAAGACTTGATATACATCAGGACCCGTGATTATGCGTTTAAGGAATTTATTAAGTTAAAATTAGTAGACTTTGTGAATTTTAATGGGAATGACAGATACAATTTTAGAAATAATCAACTTTTAAAACCAGTGAAGATTAGATTGGAAAGAAATAGAAAAGCACCAATAAGTCAATTTATTTTATTTATTAACGAGGCTCATAGAGCAATTTTAAATTATTTACAACAACTAGATAACCTAAAAGGTAGAGCTTTAAAAAATTATAAAAAAATATTTTTGTCAGACCAAAAAAATCAAAGACTGATAAAATTGTTAAATTATGTCAGAAATTATTACAAGATGGATTATATTAATGTCATTAGGCATGTAAAAATGATGTACACTAGAAGGATTTTAGATAATAATCAGACAGCTTTATGATGTAATGTTATATTAAAAAAACTTTTAAGCAGTGTAAAGGGGCTATTACATTCATGTGTTTGTAGAAATCTAACATATGAAAGTCAGCTGCAAATAACAGTTCACAGTCTACATCAAATCGCAGGGCAAAATATTTGCTCAAAGATAACTGTGTTTCTGGAATGTGTTATAATAAAGGCACAAAATTGACTCCAAAATGTTTGATGTGAAATACGACCAAATACCATCCATGGTTGTATGAATCATTAAACAAATAAAAAGCTATGTAACTCATAAATATCTGTTTATTTAACATCTATAAACGAAATGATATATGTTACGTGTTCATAAGAAATGAATAAAGCTGTTGTGAAGAAAAAAAAATTTAAATCACAGGTTGCTAGGCCTAGAGGCAACCACTGAAAAAAGTAAGGATATTTTTGGAATCTGCTGATCAAGATCCGTAATATAAGTTGTGTCCCGCTTGAATTTGGGACCACCATGATACGTTCTATTAATCGTCAATCATTTCCAATTCCAGATGCTGTTGAAATCGACGGACTCGTTGCTGGGCACCTACAGCGAACAAGCGTGCAATGCAGTGACTGGAGCAGCCAAACCGCATTTGAGGAAACTGGGAGACAAAATGACCCTGGAGACGAAAACGGAATTCAAATCATGCACTCACTGTCACGGGGCAGTCCATGTTGTATGACACAACCACCACCAGGGGGCGATGATCAATGAGTCAGATCGAGTTGAGAGATGAAGACGTTCATAATCAGTGTGGCGTTCCAGTGGATTTTCAGGCTGAGATTGATTTTTTCAAAATTAAAGCATTCATATAATATTGAGAATATTCTGAAATCCTCTTTCAAATGCATGAAAATGACAGATTTTTATTTTTTTTATTTTAACCGTATCAACGCCGACAACAAAAAATTGTCGTTGACGTATTTTGACAGAGGAAGCTTGAATACGACAAAATTTTGCGGGAAGATGTGCAGGATACATAAAAAACTAGCAAACAAGGAACTTACTTTTAATTTTTAATAGATATGTTTTTTCATGATGGAAAATATTTGAAAATTGACCTCAATAATTCAGGAATATAAAGACTGTCCAAAATTATTTCGGCGTTGATTGGGTTAAATGAAACATCAGACCTAATACAGATTTCTCTATTTTACCATTTTTTCTTAGACTGAAAATCCTCATAGGGTCGAAAAGTGTTATTGGATAAAATTTTAAATTATCAGAATTTGCTTTTCGGACATTTTATCAATTCCTTAGTCATAAACTTGAACTTATGATGCAAAATGTAACTGGTGGCGCCCAAAAAGATTTTCAAAATGCTGAAAACTTTGGAAAGTTGAATTCTGACTCTTACTTTTTACAACCTTAGTTGAGAGAAACATTTGCACATTTTACTTAATCATTATTCTTAAAAAAATAGAATTGTTAGAGAATTGAATTAATAAAAAATTGTTTCTAAATTGGGGCTGTACTTTTTAGTAGAGGTGCATTAGTCACAATTCTGTATTGTGCCTTGAGCAACTCTATCCAAAATTTCAGCACCATATGAATAACTATTCGTACTCTTCCTATCAAATTGTCTGCACTCAAATTAGAGGTCTAAAAATAAATTCCTACAGTAAAAGACATCAAAAGAGCTTTATAGGGAGGACAATTTTATAAGGGAATTATGCATGGATTTCATTTGAGAGATCCATGAATTATGAGAACCTAAATTTGAAGAAAATCTTAGAGGTTCTCAAAAATAGTTTCCTGTAACGTTGATATTCCTAAAGCTTTCTAGATGTCTTTGACTGTGCATAAATTTCAAATGAATTCATACTGGCTAACATCATTTATATTATAATCATAATTTATTGTCAAATTTGAAATAAAATTATAATTTGAAAAATATCCTTTTTATATATTGATCCATAAACACATCCACAAATAAAATAACAATTTAACAATGATTTAATGACATTAAGTTCTTAACGGGTGTCTTAAATTTGTGATAGCTGTTACACATTTAATTGCACCGTATACCTGCCAAAATGGGGACTGAGTTTAAAATGATGAAATTTCGTTTCAGATTAGGTTCGATAAACGACAGGTACGTCCAATTTAGGCGATTATACGGTATTGATAGTAAATTTTGTTTTGCGAGTAAACAAAACAAATTGAAGTTTTCTTTTTCAAAATCTACGAAATATTCCTAGAAAAGCACGCAGAAGTAAAACTATTAATTATTCTACAAGAATTAAATTCATCTTTTGAATTTTGAAAAAACATTAAATTAACTAACAAATTCTTTTTTCCCGACCATTTGTATCTTTCAGGACCAACTAATTTTTAAGAATGATGTAAGAAGTAGGTCAGTTTCAGTAAAATTTCAAAATTAATTGGGAAAACGCACACTCTACTTGATACACGTACATGATCCGGTTTAATAAAAGCTTCATAAGATTTAGTTTAGAAATTAATCATTTAATGAATACCATGTGTATACATTCTTGAGTGTCAAATTGATTCAACTTGAAATAGTTTCTTTCTTAGGCTACGCAATTAAATTTTAAAATGATGCTAATTTTTTTTTTGCAAAAATGAGTAAGTGTATTTTTGTATACTTTGCCATGCTAATGAAATTGGCCAAATTTAATTTTCATCTAAAGCCAAGTTTATTGGGAAGTAGGAATTTAGAAATTTGAAAAATTAGATAATATAAATAGGGAAAGTAATCGAGGTTTTACTTGACCTCATTCAAGGGGCCATTCATTCAGGTTTCTGTCTGAAATTTCAATACTGTTCTAAACTTAAAGAAATTTTTGACCGACAGAATGTACAATTTCCACTCTCATCAGATCACTAGTGAGAAACCGTGTTATTGGTCAGGTTTACAAGGATATTCTATGAAATGATAAAAACTGACATTGCTCTTCTAGCATCTTTTTTTGTGAAAAATCTGATAATAAAATGTGGAAATTATTAATTTCGTGATATATTTGATGTAATTAAAATTGAAATGCTACAATTAATTGGGCAAGAATATGCTGTAGTCATTATTAATAACTACTTTTATATGACAACCTCAAAAATTATGATAAAAACTGACACCCAATGAAGTGGTTACTTCAATAGAGATCTGATGAGACTAATTCAAAAATTCAGGTGTCAGTCCAAAACTACTCTCTATTTTTTTCCAAGAACATGTATTTTCTAGTGAGGAGCTGTTATGTCAAACGTCTAAATATTCTATTTCTAATTTGAATTACCGTGTAACTCCTTATATTGCCCCATCCTGTTATTACTCCACCCCATGACCCTGAGAAATTGAATACAAATATTTTATATAGCCCCATGGGGTTATAGTATAATATTTTGCTACTCCTTTTATTTGCATATCCAATAAATTTTCCTATGATTCAGCTGAAAAAATTCAAAGGAAGAATGTTGGCCATGAAAATTGTATTCAATTCTCTGAAATACGATATGCAAAGCAGAAAATGGGAACTGTGCAGAATAATGGTAAAATTTTGTGGATATGAATCGAAATTTTTCTATTGCCCACCTCTTGTATTACCCCACCCTCAAGGAAACCTGAAATGCTCTAACTCTATGGTTCAATACAAGGAATTATACCTTGCTATTCGAATTTGTTCGATCATCCCAGAACTGAAGGAATTAAGGTCGATTCCCTCTATAGAAAATGTTGCCAAAATCAAAATATTCATTTTTATATTATCACACCAAAGCAATATCATAATAATCTATTGTTTCTGCTGCTGCTGCTGCTGCTCAGCTTGCTTTTGTTGCGTGGAGAATACCGGCAGATTGGGCAAGTGTGACCCCGTGCTGCCTCCGAGAATCACTGGATTCGAAGCACCTAGCGGCAAAGTGGGAGTAAAAGACGTCGTCAACAGATTTTGTGCCACACTGGGGACGCCCGTTAATGCCACATCGGAGGACACTCCAGAAAAGTAATTGGTCAACTGCGGGTTGTTCGTGGGTGGAGAAAGGGGTTTCGGGTTGGCTAAGGGCACCGTTGTTCTTTGACCCGGAGGTACGGAGTGAATGGGCTGAAATCCGGAGAGGTTAGGAGGAACGGAGGTTAAGGAGGCTATGTTAGGGGGTGGGGGAATGATTGATGAATAGCTTTGAGGTACAGTGGGTCTGATTGATGCTGCTGCTCCAGTGGATGCTGGAATGGATCCGGTGGATAAAATGCTGGATGGATGATATGGGAGTGTCGTCGGAGGAAGTATTGGCGCTGATGCGGGAGTAAATTGCGGGACAGTGAATCCAGAGGGCAAAGAAGGTAATGCTTTTGGTGGTGACATCTGCAATTGTTGTTGTGAATCAACACCGCTACCTTCACTCAAAACAACCTTATCCGTTTGTAATGGAGCAGTTGGAGCCTCTACTGGAGCTGATGGAGCTACTACTGAAGTTACTGATGATGATTCCATTGTAGGTTTGTTGGCAGACCCAGGCACTGATGTAACTACTCCTCCAGGTGAGGTTGTATCATCGAAGCTTTGCTCTTGCCGTTTAGTGGCGAACATTGAAGGCGACATTATTGGAGGTTCGGTTGGAGTGGGCAAGGGAGCTCCTCCAGTTAAGGGAGCCCCACCAGATGCTGAAGTTGCAGGTGGCTCGCTTTTCTGTTCTGGAACATCAATGGTTAGATTGGGTCTTCGGTCTTCAGTTACAACGGTGTCTTGTGAATTTGCATCATTTGCGATAGATGATGGTTCTGTTGTGTTGTTGGTGTTGATTGCACTGGGAGCAACAGTTTCAGATGGAGCTACTACTGCTGCCTGTGATGATGATTGACTAACTTGATCCTGGGTGACTGGGGGAGGAGCAGCAGGCACTTGGGGTGCCCCAGTAGGAGCTTGTGGAGGCACAGTCGGTGCTGCTCCTGGGGGTCCTTGAGGAGGAACAGATGCTCCTGCTGCAGATGGTGGTTGCTGTGTTGAAGGAGGTGCAGGAGCGTTTTGACTTTGTTGTTGTTGCGCAATCGATCTGTCTTTCTTACCTAGAAATGAGAAAAGTATCGCAAGTTATGAAATTTTAAAATAATCTCCGAAATTTATGAAAAATTGTGATTTAATTTCGTCTAAATTCCAATAAATGAGCCAAAAATGGATTCAAAACCTAACAAATATTAAACTTATAGGTTTCAGACCTGCCTAAAACAGGCGGAAGCATGAATTTAGGTTCAAAGAAAGGTTACATTATAAGGTGTGCATCTCTAACAAATGGAGCAGGGAAGCAAAGGAAGTTAATGGAGCAACTGTAGTTGTAAGTTGTAAAACTAGTGTTAAAATATAATGCAGATGCATTGTTTGAATCAGATTCAGTCGCAGATTTTGAATTTGAAATATAATTTGGGAGAGCAGAATTATTTACCAAATTTCCTTTTGAATCCAAAACTACATCAAAATCAGGTTCATAAATTAGATGCAGATTCAAAATGAGTTTTCGACCCATAATCTGATATCACGGTTCTTACCAAATAATTCCGGCATTAGTTTTGGCAGGAACGTTTCCAACTTGTCCCATGTCAACTCCCACAACTTGGTCATCTGACTTCCGTCTTTGGTTATAAAAATACCGGCCGTGTCCATGACGAGGAGCATGTTCTTGAGACTCTCAGGCACGGCGTCGGCCATCAGGTCGGAAGAAGCCGTTTTGATGAATTTCTCCATGAAGTCCAGGATGGTCAGCCACAATGCCGTGAAGGTGCTCAGAGTCGTCAGTGGAGCCAGGTGTTGTAGAAAGACTTTACCTAAGAGGAGGAAAAATGAACATTATTTTATTATACACCATAATTTTGTTCTTCTATAAGAAATTATTCCGCAAATTGGTAAATGTGCCAAGAACCAAAAATCATGAAATTGAGAAAATACAAAATTTTTAGATGAAGGCACTTCCGCCCAATTCTTAAATAATATGCGGAATAAAGAGGATTTTTCGCAAATTTTTAAAAGTTTAATTTCCTATTTTGGCTCAAAAATTCTCTAAGATTTGGAAGAAAATTTATCAAATCTCAAATAAAAACCAATGGTTCGATTTTTACAGAAACTTAGGTCAAAATTGAGATACAGAACCCAAAGTAGCAAATCTGAGTCAAAATAATGATAAAACTGAGAAATATGTAAAATGAATCAAATTTACCCAGTAGCATAGCGGCCCTGGTCCTGGTCTCCTCCATGGTGGTCCTCTCATTGGGTGCATCGAACTTGAGCAACTGACTGAGCATGGGAAACAGCACCGAAGTGAATGCTCTCTCCCACTCGAAGCTGTTCAGCGATTGCAGGTCCTGGAAGAGCAGCGCCCTCTGGAGTGTGGTCAGTGATGCTGTGCGAATGGGATTGCGTTTGTCGCAGCAGAGGCGGGCCATGCCCTGCAGGAGGGGACACCAGGCTGTGTTCCAGAGGGTTACGTCATCTGAGAGGGAGTTGTCGCCAGCCTGAAAGTGGGGGAACAAGAATCGATACTTAAATGCCAAATCTACGATTGGGAATCACTCAATTTAGGAAGACATAT
Source organism: Longipedia americana (assembly GCA_028571025.1). Lineage (NCBI taxonomy): Eukaryota > Metazoa > Arthropoda > Copepoda > Polyarthra > Longipediidae > Longipedia > Longipedia americana. The sequence goes on along the minus strand of JAOWAT010332281.1, from coordinate 630 downwards.
TTAGTCTATTACAATGTGAGGTGACCCAGCGGATTTTAAGTCTGAGATCATTTTTTTTCAAAATTTAAGCTTTAGCTCATTCAACTCGAATTATATTTTGAAACCCTCTGCAAAATTACAGATGCATGCAGGAAGTGTCTCAAAATATAGTGCGCCATTTATGAAACATAGTCTGAATTTGCACATTTTAAGAAGTATTTCTTGGAGTGAAATGAGGTAATGTCTCAGATTAACCCCCTAGAGCTTATGTGGGGTTCACAGTGATATGGAAAGTTACCATGTACCAAATTTTTAGCTTTGTATGTAGTTTTTAAAAGTTTTGATTTTAGCTTGTCTCTCTTAATGAATATTATTGTAGATTTTTCAGAAATTTTAAACCAGACAAAAACATCAAATTTCATTTTTGTATACGAGTTTACGAGTATACGTTGTTTTGATGCGAGTACGTAAGGAAAAAAAAAGGTCGATTTCGCATAAATTTTGGTGCAGCAGGTGACTCAATCGCGATACGATTTTCACGATTTCTCGAGTTTCGAGCAAGCAATCGAGGCGTGTCGCACGGCAAAATTTGCACAATAAAATTTGCAAACTTTGATATTTAGCGAGACAATGCCGAAAAACGCAAAAAAA
>JAOWAT010332170.1:0-13656 GCA_028571025.1 Longipedia americana | reverse complement strand
GCGCCAGAGAAAAATTTACAATTTTTACCCCATTTTTGACATTTTACTACATAGGAAAGTCCCCATTGAAGTAAAAACTAAGAATAATCTAAGAATAATTTAAGCCTAGAATTTTGGAAAAAAATAAGAATAGCTACTAAGCCTTAATCAAAAATCAGGTATTCTTCTAAAAAAAAAGAGTAATCTTTTACTACCAAAAAGAATTTTCAATTATCTCTTTTCTCCTATGCGGAAATTGAGAGTTAAGATAACTTTTTCAATGAAATTACTATGTAACTGAAAATTAAAACACTGTTTTCCCAAAAGTACGCAAAATTTTTAATTGCCAAAGTCCGTTGTGGCACCTCATATGGGAAAAGATTTCATAAAACTAGCCTTTTATTTTTGCTGTTATTACTAAAGAGCCATGATGTAGCAATTATATAGTATATAATACCAAGGTTTGCGTGCATTATATTGACTGAGGAAAAATAATTCTCGAAATTCAGAATAATTCCCGACGCAAAGCGGAGGGAATTATACTGAATTGAGAGAATTATTTTTTGAGGTCAATATGATGCCCAATACCCTTGGCATTACATAGTATAATATTAATTTGATTTTAAACAGATTTCCAATGTTGAACAAAAGAAGTGCAAGTATACCTTTAAAATCTGCAAAAATTTGGTTTCGTCACTTTTATGCAATGCAGCACTACCTCAAAAAATACCAATACAATATAAATTTTAGTGTTCAAATGTAAATTTTAGTGCATTGATATGACCAGAGGAAGCATATAATCCTTCTGAAGAGGGATTATGTTTTATAATCCCTCCATTATATGACCCAGGATTTTCAGTTACTTTCAAAATCTGACAGAAAATCTATCAAAAACATACTTAGCAAGTTAAGTAATGATGGGTGTTGTTGAAATTTATGTTTTTTGACAATATTTCAATACTTTTATGTTATTCCAAGACAATTTGAAATAGAATAGCCTTAAAAATGAATCAATATAAAGAGGTAGGTGAATTAATATTATATAGTGATATGGATTTATTGGCAATGATAGAGAAAGAATGCACAAATGTCAGAATTGTGATAAGATTATTCGCACTAGTGTTCCTAAAGTGCCACAATGCAGCAAGTATTAAATGATGTTGATTTATTGGCATTGATAGAGAAAGAATGCCCAAATGTCAGAATTGTGATAAGATTATTCGCACTAGTGTTCCTAAAGTGCCATGATGTAGCAAGTATTAAATGATGTGGATTTATTGGCAATGATAGAGAAATAATGCACAAAAGCCAGGACTGTTAGAATTTTTTTGCACTAATACTCAAGGTCAATGATGCAGCAAGTATTAAATGATGTGGATTTATTGACAATTACCGTGATAGAATGCACAAATGTTAGAATTTTGAGGAAATAATTTGAACTAATAATCCTAAAGTGCCATGATCTAGCAAGTGCTAAATGATGTGGATTTATTGGCAATGACAGAGACAGAATGCAGAAATGTCAAAATTGTGAGAAAATGATATGCAGTAGTATTACTAAAGAGCCATGATATAGGAATTATTAGATGATATGGATTTATTGGCAATGATAAAGAAAGATTGCACAAAAGTTAGAACTGTGAGACAATTATTTGTGCTAGTATCACAAATGAGCCATGATGTAGCAATTATTAAATTATGTGGATTTATTGGCAATGATAGAGAAAGAATGCACAAAAGTCAGAACTGTGAGACAATTATTTGTGCTAGTATTACTAACGAGCCATGATGTAGCAAGTATTAAATGATGTGGATATATTGGTATTTATAGAGAAAGAATGCATAAAAGTCAGAACTGTGAGACAATTATTTGTGCTAGTATTACTAAAGAGCCATGATGTAGCAAGTATTAAATGATGTGGATTAATTGGCATTGATAGAGAAAGAATGCACAACAGTCAGAACTGTGAGACAATTATTTGTTCTAGTATTACCAAAGAGCCATGATGTAGCAAGTATTTAATGATGTGGATTTATTGGCAATGATGGACAAAAAATTCACAAATGTCAGAATTGTGAGAAAATTATTTGCACTAGTATTATTAAAGAGCCATTACAGTTTTTTGCCATGAAAATTATTTGCACTAGTATTATTAATGAGCCAAGATGTGGATTTATTGACAATGACAGTGAAAGAATGCACAAGAGTCAGAATTGTGAGAAAATTATTTGCACTGGTATTACTATAGAGCCATGATGTAGCAAGTATTATAATAGAGAAGGAATGAACAAATGTCAGAATTGTAATGAAATTATTTCCACTATACTAAAGAGCCATGAAATGGCAAGTATTATATGATGTGGATTTATTGGCAATGCTAGAAAAAAGAATGCTCAAAGGCCAGAATTGTGAGAAAATTATATGCACTAGTACTGCTAATGATGTGGATTTATTGGCAATGATAGAGAAAGAATGCGCAAAAGTCAGAACTGTGGGAAAATTCTTTACTCTACAATGAGAACAAAAGAAGCTGATAGAGTCATTTAGATAACTAACATTTTTGTAAATTGAATATTCTAGGCACATTTGAATTTTGATGTCAAAAATGACTGTCACAATATATAATTGATCCAATAGGCAAATTTGACAATTTTATGAGAAAACCTTCTAAAGTACTAAAATAAAGTCCTTAAAGATTTGGTTTCATTTCTGTTTTTAAAGTTGAATACAATATGTTCTTAATATTTTTCATACTTTGATCACTTTCAGGTCCACATCCTGCACTGTTTAGGCAGGAGCCAACTCCTACTCTACCTCCACCAACAATGACTCTCCCTCCTCCTCCACCAAAAAATCCACTGTGTGACATTGTTTTTTCTTTATCTTTCAGTCATTGAATTCCAAACAATGCACCATGAGGAAGAATGGAAATGAATTGAGTGAAGAAGATCAATCTGAATTAGACTGTGTTATAGCAGCAGCCACAGAGATACAGAAAGAAGTGGACAAAATTAGGAAGCAGTCTCTGAAACATACTAAATTAATTAATGATCATAAGAATATGAAGCAGAAATGCATGAAAATAACAAGTGGTGGACTGACACAACCAGGACAGCCTAGTATTCCTGGACAGCACAATATTGCCCAACCTGGCCAACAATCAATTGTACCTGGGCAACCAGGACAACCTAGTGCAGCACTTGGTCAATCAATTCCAATTGGGCAACAACAGCAACTTGGCCAACCCATTCCCACTAGTCAACCTGAACAGCAATACATGCTACCAGGACAGCTTCAAGAAATGGCACTACAAGCACAGCCTGGTCAAATCATTCAGCAACAACTAGGAGGCCCGCCTCAACAAATCATGATGGCTCAACAGCAAATGGGTGGTCCACAAGGTCAAATGATAGCCATCTCACATCAACCCAACTTGAATCAACATGGGATAACTGTGCAACATGTACCTATTTCAGCTGGTGGGTCACAAATGAGACCAATGACTCAACAAATCATCCAAAGATTTTCACAAGGGCCAATGACTCTAGAAATGATGCAACAGCAAAGGATACAACAATTCCAACAACAGAGAATGAAGCAACAGGGAATGCATCAACAGAGAATAGCAATGAACCCACAACAAATGGCTCACATGCACCAGCAACAGCAGCAGCAAAGAATGCAGAATCCACAATTGCAAATGCAACAGCAACTAAAAAATGTTATGATGAAACAGCAACAGCAACAACAAAGCCAAAGTCCACATCCTTTGAGTCCTGCACAACAACAGCAGCAACAAATGAGCCCTAGTCAGAGAAGTCCCCATTCTTTGACAGGCAAACCTGTTTGGCCACCTGCAACAGGAATGTCACCAATGACTCCCCCCAGGCAGTCACCCCAGTCAACTCTGAACTCATCTTCAATGACATCAACTACTTCTCTACTAATTGTTCCACAACTAGATATCCAATCCTTGCCACCTTCTAGTACACATCAAGCCAATATTGGTATTCCTGGTGGATTTTATCCTCATATGAATAGTGCTCTTCCAAGAATTCCAGTAGGTGCTTCACAAGTTGCACAATATATGCAATCTGCTCATTATCCAAGTTCATATAAAATTGAAGTTGCCTTAGTTTCAAAAGCAGCCATGACAACAGTTGCTGAAACTGTTACAGTTATGTCAACATCTCCTACCACTGGTGGCATGACTGGCTTGACAGTTTCAACTGTTGCTCCACCAATGCTTCCAATATCCTCAAAATTCAACAAGACTGGCATCAATGTAACTTCTGCTGTTCAAGATGTGAAAAATGTGGCTCAGTTGGAATGTCCAGTTGTTTTATTAGATGTTCTGAAGAAACCTTTGTTAACAGAAACTGTATCAAATGTTGCAGTGTCCACAATTCAATTAACAACTGCTAATCCAAATGCTACTGTTGCCATTTCTTCTACTGATGCAACACCTCATAGAATACTGTCAACAAATACAACTCAATCTGTTTTGTCAAAAAAGTATTTACAAGATGCTACACCAAGAACAGCATTACCTCATTTAGGTACAACCGCAACTGTGGCCATAACAACAAATACAAGTACAACCTCAACTCCATCAGATACAATGACTGTAAGTTCATTCTTATCTACTGTTTTGTCCTCAAGCTCCTCTATCAAATCATCAGCCAATATTCAAATGTTGATAGCAAGTGATCCAACTGTATCTACATCAGAAATAATACCTGGTGCATCTACACCACCTGGGGCAATTCCTGGTACATTGACAGCAAGAGTTGAACCTTGTCAGACTGCTTTGTTGAAACAATTGTTCAGCTCTAACACTGTCAGTGGTCAAGGTCATCAAAATGAACAAAATCTGGAGCCTGAGAAGTTTAAAATGCAGTTTTCTAAACATATTTCCTCATTAGACTCTCAGATTCCTCATTGTACATCAGTTGTGACAAGTGTATCAACAGAGCCAATGCAACTTGGTAATGCTTCAACTACTACTCAGGCAAATGTACCTGTTACTACTGCAGCAGAAACTGTAAATGTAGTTTCTGGCACTGTTCCAAATACAGCTTCTATTTTATCAATTGAATCCAACAATACAAATGCAGTAATTTCTATTGGATCAGGTGCTCTTCAAACCACAGATGTTTCTAAATCACAAGTAACTCAAGCTGGTCAAGCAGTTCAGACTGTCTCAGCTGGCTTGTCAAAACCTCAAATAGCTCAGCAAGCACCTAATACAGTACAACTTCTCCAACACCAGCTTCTAGAGGTTTCATTGAAAGCCTCTCATGAGAGTCCTGCTTCAGGGCAATTGCTACAACAGACAAGAAGTCCATTTGTGCAGCAACATGAGCAACAACAATCACAACAACTTCAACTGCAGCAACAGTCACATATTGCACCGAATCAGCAAGCCATTCAGATTAGGCAACCCATGCAGAGGCAAGGCTCAGTACAACATCAAGTGCTACAACCTGCAAAGACAAACACAATTCTCAACCTGCCAACAAAACCAATAACACCAAGTTCATCCCACCTTATTTCATGTGCAAATAATCCTCAAGTGGGAGAGTCACAAACTCAGCAACAGGTTTTGCATCAGGCACAAGCAGAACAACCAGGACCACAATTACCATGTCAACCATTAGAAGTTCAGGAGCAACAAAAACAGCTTATAAAACAACAGCAGAACAGACTGAAATTGAATCGAACAAAACAAAAATTGCCAACAGGAGCAACTCCTGTCAGTCAAATACAATCAAAAACTTTTACAACTCAACACACAAGTCAATTGATTCAAAAACAAACTTCAGTTCTAGAAGATAAATTGGCCAGTGGTTCAAATCAATCATCTCAAACACCAACATCTATTCCACCTTCTCAAGAAAAACTGATTAATGAGATATCTATTGAAGATACAAAATGTCATGTTGCATGCCCAAAATGTGACAAACACTTTTCCTCACCAGTGAGGTGGAAAGCTAAACAATATCTCAAATGCCACATTGAAAGCAAAGTTTGTCAAAAGATCATTTGTTCTCAAGATCATGAACATAAGATAATTAATGAAGTTTTCTTTTCAAATGAAGATAGAAAGAACTACATAAAGGCTAACAGATTTGATGAAGTTTTAGGTATACGTCATTCGAGACATCAGGGCAAGTACTGCAATTATAAATGCATTTTCCTTGATAAAAGAGCAGATAATCGCAAGGGAAAAATGAGAACAAGAAAGAATGTAGCTGAGTGTTATGCAAACCTATTATGTTTCCAGTATGAGGCAATGATAGATGAAAAAGTGATTCAAAAGTACATATTAAAAGGGTGTGTGAAACACAGCCATGACACCCTTACAGGATTTATGAGGTTGTCTCAAAAATCAAAAGACGATGCAGTCTCATTATTAAAAATTGGCGTCACTCCCCAAACGGTCCTAGAAAAGCATTTTGACGCTAAAGAAGCATTGAAAAGACATGAGAAAACCCCAACTTCAAATGACATATTCAATTTGAAGCACAGATTTGTTGATGAAATTGAAAAGTCAGAAATACAAAGTCTTTCAAAACTTGTATGCAAACCATCCATCAGAGCATTCTCTTTAAATCACAGTAAATTAACTGTTCAGTTTGATTTAAATAATTTGCCAGAAGATGTAAGGAAAAAGGCTGTAGATTCAGAAGAGATATTTGTTTTTATTATGAATGAAGATCAGGAGGCATATTTTCAGGATTTTGGCAAGTTTAATTATCTGGATACTTCACATGGAATGTCTGGTTCTGGCTTTCTGCTCCTCACAGTGATGGTCAAAGGTAGGTAAATTCTTTTCCACAAATATGACAGTTTCTGTAAAGCGCAATATTTTGTCAACTTACTGAGTAATCTCCACAAGTCTATTCTGAAACTGAGTGACAATTGGGCACTCTTTCAGCAGCTGATGATGATGGTCCTTGCATTTTAATAGTTCATCTCTGCATACATTCTTCCTCTAAGGAAAGAATATAGAAAGAAGGAATGGCAATAAAGTACTGACAGGGACAGTGAGACAAATGCCATATTGCAGGCTTGTGGTTGGTTACTCCATAAGTTGACTAAATATTACACCTAAGAGAAACATACATCCATTTTCATCAGCAAATATTATCAATCCTGATGGCTTGTGGATAACCAATAATTTGACTAAATATTACACTTAGCAGATATGCTCATCCATTTTCAGTTGGAAATTGATTACTCTATAAGTTGAGTAAATAGTGCACTTCCTAGAAATGTTCCTCGCTTTTCTTTTCCAAATCAAGTTTGAAATACACTATGAGAGAGACTAAAGTTTGATTTAGTTAATGATTATTGATAGGAGTCAAGGACTGAACTAAGTCAAACTCTAGTCTTTCTCATATGGCATCATGAACAGGAGATGAACCTGTGAAGAATTATCCCATTGGATTTTGAATCCAAAGAAGATTTTCCTCATAAAATTGGATATCTTGGTTTTAAAAAACATTCCAAAGAATGAAATTCTTTATACAAAGTTGACATTACAAATTTTCTAGAAATGACATCAAAGAATAATTTAAACTTCTTTCCACAAATTTGACATTGGTTACAAAATTTTAGCAATAACACCAAAGAATAATTACTTTCCACAACTTTGACATTAATTACAAATTATTTCTTTTTCATTTTCAGATGAATATGCTGAAGGGTTCCCTATAGCTCAAGTTATTACGAGGAATGAAAATTGTCATGCAGTTAAACTGTGTTATGAAACACTAAAGAAAATTAACCCTTCCATATGCTCTCAAATATTTGGAATTATGTCAGACATGGCTAATGCATTCAAAAATGGAGTCTCTGAAGCCCTTGCAAGACCAATTCCAAGAGTGACCTGTGCTTGGCATGTAAATGACAAGTGGATAAAAAAGCTCTCGAGCTCTAATCAAAAACTATTTAGGCAATTACTGGCTCTTAGGCTGATCCCATTCACTGAAGATTTTGTCACAGTATATGAGAAAATACGATCTGAATTTGGATCCACCGAGGGTGGCAAATACTTTTTCACAAATTATGGATTTGATGGAAAAGTGACTAATCCACAAGAATGGGCAAGAGCTTACACATGGGGCTTACCAAATCACAATCTCCACATTGAGAGATTACATAAATCCTATAAAGCAGACATTCCACCTAACTCCCGAGCTGATCAAATGATTATAAGAATTGATAAATTTAATGAAAATGTCATATTGCGTAAAAGAATATTGAAACGTCAAAACTATGGTGGAATAAGATCAAGTAAAGCACAAACTGATTACAACAAAGCTCACATTGATCCATCTGAAATGTATTTAGTGAAAAAAGTTGGTGATCATTTTGAAGTTACCAAATATGACAATGATACAACTATGACATACTTGATAGAAATTAATCCATGGGAAATTTGCAACAAGAAACTATGTAAAATTAGGTGCAAAAACTTGACATGTATTTCAGCTAGTACATGCAGTCATGTGTTAAGGTGTTCTTGTCCTGCATACATGGAAAAGAATTTCTGTAAACACCAACATCTGATCTCTAGTGATTCATTACAATCTGAAATTGATAGAAACAATAATTCAACTGAAAATGCTGATATGCCAAACATTAGTCACATAGAAATTGATTCACAAGCAAATAATCAAAATGAATGCATTGCAGAAACTTTACAAGAATGTGACAATAGTTCAGAAGCTGTTGGAGATTTTGATGACCCTGTTTTGAAAAATGATAGTAACAAAAATCACATCGAATATCTAAGCGTGAAAAACAAGATTACATCTGATTTGACATCAATGATTGCTATAATGAACTCAAAGGATATATCTGAATCTCACATTAAAATACTGAATGAGTCCCAAAAGTTGATAAGTGATGCTAAACAAAAGTTACTAAGTCTTATGCAGCCTGAAAGATATCCAATTGAAAATAGAAAAAGAGTTCATGTCAAGCAGGGTCCCTATTTTCCCAAAAAGCCTAAAAGGAAGAAAAAAGTCATTGTTGAATATGAAGAACTGCGCCCAATTTCAGATATAATAGAGCAGTGTTTAGTCAATTCAGTTGATCATTATGAGAGCTGGTATTCCATTTTGACTTTTCAGAAGATCTCAGTTTTAAATGAACTTCACTCAGATAGGTTCACTGAGAAAGAAAGAGAAATGTTTTTGCTAAAATATCAACATGCTACATCAATCTGGGAATGTAATACTTGCCATGAGTTTACACTTGAAGCAGGTAACACTGGCTTCATTGAATGTGAAGTTTGTTATCTTTGGTTTCACCAAAAATGTCAAAATGTTGTTGATGAAGACTTATTCCACTGTGACATTTGTGAAAAGAAAAATGATGAAAATGTCAATACAAATGCAGTAATAACTACTGGATCAGGTGTTCTTCAAACTACAGATGTTTCTGAATTACAAGTAACTCAAGCTGGTCACAATGTACAAAATCTCCCAGGTGGCTTGTTAAAACCTCAAGTAGCTCAGCAAGCACCTAATACAGTCCAACAGCAACAACCACAGGTTCCATTAAAACCCTCTCATGAGAGTTCTGCTTCAGCGCAATCGCCACAACAGTCAAGAAGTCCATTTGTGCAGCAACATGAGCAACAACAATCACAATCACTTAAGCAGCAACAACAACAGCAACAGTCACAAATTGCACCAAATCAACAAACCATTCAGATTAGGCAACCCTTGCAGATGCAAAGCTCAGTGCAACAGCATGTGCTAAAACCTGCAAATACAAACTCATTTCTGAACCTGCCAACTCAACCAGTCCCACCAAGTTCATCCCACCTTATTGTTAAATGTTCAAAAAGTAATGAAGGGCTCACAAATATAGAAAACTCTTGTTTTATTAATTCTATGATTCAGTGTTTGTTTCATGTCCCAGCATTTTCAAGTATTTTGTCAAATAATGAGCTACTAATGCAAATTAACAGTTCATCAGTTACCAAAGGTGAGATTAGTATTGCGGTAAAAGAACTGTTTAAAAATATGAAAAATTCACATACAGTAGTAGATACAGCTGAATTTAATCATGTGATTAGAAATTGTTTCCCACAGTTTATACAAGGACAACAACAGGACTGTCACGAATTCTACATCAAATTACTTGAAGGACTTAACTGTGAACTAAGTAACAACAGTGTTAATAACAATGGATATTCTGTTATTGAAGATACATGCTATGGTATACTTCAAAGTAAGATCAAATGCACAAAATGTGACTTCTCTATGAATCCAAAGTTTGAAATGTTTTCATGTATTTCTTTGGATATTAGTATTGATAGGTTTTCTTTTGGTGAGAATTATGGAGACATCTTTTGTTTTTTACGATCATTACTTGTTACATCTGTCTTAACCCATTGGCTTAAATTCATCTAAATAGATGAAGTCACCAGAATCCTGAGCTATTGATTCTGAAACCTCAATTTTGTTACTTTACAGAGATCTCATGTTATATTATCTCATTGTTAGATAAAATTGGAGATTATTTAAAAAAAACTTGCCAAAGATATTTCTTTCTGCAAATTTGACTTTACAAATTGTCTAGTCATGATATCAAAGAATAATTTAAATTTATTTCCACAAATTTGACATTGGTTACAAATCTTTTAGAAATGAAAAAGCAAAGTTTGAAACACATAAAAAGATTAGGTCATAAAAATCAAAATATTTTTCTAGAATGTATTCAATTCCCGAAAATTGATATAAATCACAAGTTTAGCATCCAATCTTTGAAAATGTTTTACATCAGTCTCCATAATTTTTTTCCATTTCTTAGTAAATTCATTTCAACACTTTCAAAAATCTGTACTTGATATTATGTGTAAGAATTGTAATTCATCAAATTCTGTTGTTCAAGATAATTTCATTGTGAAATTTCCAAAAATGCTGATATTTCAGTTCAAAAGGTTTACAACAGATTCAATGAAAATTTGCACAAAAATTGATGTACCTCAAGAGTTCAGTTTTAATCAAAATTGTACGTACAAACTTAAATCATTATGCATTCACTTGGGCTCAATGCATTCGGGCCATTATATTGCTCAATGTTATAATGATAACTCAAAAACATGGTTGAATTTCAATGATTCAATAGTCAGTAATGTTAAAAGTACAAATTTGTCAAAGGATGCCTATTTGGTATTTTATGAACTTACTTAGATATGACATTATGAAAAGTATGTTTCTCACTCAATGCCCTCATTTATAAGCACTTGTTTCTTGGGAAGCAGTTGTGATTCTGCTGTTATTAGTTGATCCAGCTCTCATTTGTCTTCAACTATTTATCTTCATCTCAAAATTGCCCTAAAGATAAAACATTATAAAGGTTACAAAGGTTACAAATGACTAAGTCTATAATCTCACAAAAATTCTGCTTCTGTCAAGGCAATTTCCATGTGAAGTAGAAAATTTGAAGTCAAATGATAGATAGATTAACTAAATGAGAGCTAAATCACTTTCTGACTGCTGTTTTATTAAATATACTCTGTTTTTTTATAAGCATCAACCTGAATTTTTCTAGGCTAAGATTATTATTAAATAAGATGCTTATCGTTACTACATAAAATTTTAAAATTCTAGCCAAGGATGCTTATAAAATTAATGCTTATAAGAAAAAAGAGTGTACCTGCTTTCCAAGAAATAATTGCCTATGAATGAGGGCCTTTGAGTTACTAAAATATTAGGGATGGGAGTTTGTCTGAATAGTCATAAAATCTTGCAATTTGCTTCAAATTGGCACCCTTAAATGGTGTCAGGCTTTTTGTTTGACAGAAATTTGGTCAGAACTTAGAGTGAAATTTTTGGAAAACTGAGGAAATATTAAAGGCAGACTGAAGTGAAATTTTTTTGGCCAATTTTGCGTAGAATCATGGAAAATGACAACTAGTAAGCTCAAAATCTGTTTTTGATAATTATTTTTCCCTAAAAAATTGACTTATTTCAAATTTAAAATATGAGTGCGTGCCATATCAATTTAAATATATGCACTGCAACAGAGGAAGTTATTTTTAATCTATCTAACAAATTCCGCAAAATGTGTAAAGTAAAAATATCATTCTTGTCTGTCACTTGATTTTGGAAAGTTTGTTTAAATAGTGTCTGGAGATAAAATAGGGAGGACAAGGTCTTGTCATCCTCTTCTTGGTTTGAGCATTCCAATTGGAATATCTATCTTTAGAAGTATTTTCCTACTATCAAAATTCAGAGACACAGTTTCCCAGAAAATTATCAAATGCAAAAAAATCTTCCTCTAACTCAATGCATAAATCTAAATTGACATGCCACTCACTGCTAATTTTTGTGAAAAATAATTATCAAAAACATGTTTTGACCTTACTTGATGTCATTTTACACAATTCTACGCAAAATTGGCCAAGAAAATTTTCACTTCAGTCTGCCTTTAAGAAACCAGAAAATTCAAAATTTTTAGAATCTGACAGCAACTGGAGAGTTGACATTTTCAAAAAATATATATTTGAAATGGGGATTCAGGTTTGTGAAAAGCTTGGGTATGGGTATGTCTATAAAGGATCTATAGTGATATTTATGAAGAGAGTCTTAAGAGATCTTATTTAATAGGATTTGAACATTTTGGTAATTGGAATTTATTCAAAAAGTACACCTCATAACAAAAAAGTAGATCTGAGTTTCCTCATGCAGGAACCATTGTTAAACCCTGGAAAAATCCAGACCTACACTGAGCAACTTTTGAAAACCTCAGCCAAATTTTGACTGAAATTTTGATTTTAGCAAAAAATCATCATAACCAAGAAATACAATTTTTAAAACTTTTTAAGGGTCTAAAAAGCTTCAAGGAAAAAGCCTAAGTGGGGCAAGGTCTACTCCCATCCCTGAAACATTCACATATGTAACTTAATTCTAACAATCAGAATAAAAATCAAGAAAATGTTAATTTTTTTGGAATATTGTGTAATTTCTTTAAGTGACAACAAGTGCAGTCAATCGATTTTCTTATTTTACATGCCTGAAAATCTTTGGAGAGACGGGGTCTCTTAATTTAACGACACAAGTGGGAGGCATCAAAATTGTTGTTAAACTGCGAGATTGTCGTTATTTCCAGAGCTCTATTTAGTAAATGAAACCTTTTCTGACCCTGAAATATGTCATTATATTGTGAGATGTCGTTATATCGAGTGTCGTTAAATCGAGAGACCCCTGTAGTACATTTCTCTACATATGAATGCTTTCTGCAATTTAGTCTGGTTTCATATAAGTTGTGATTAAATACACCGTTTTTACTGCTGCAGGTTTTCAACTTATTCTTGTGCTTCTTCTCCTTCTTTACCTGTCTTTTTTGAAAATCGGACAATTAGACAATCAAAGATGATCGAAAAGATTTTGGTCAATTAAAGAATCTGAAGAAACTTCAAAATTTCCTCATTTTTCAAATTTTTAAATTTTTAAGTTTTCAAATTTTTCAAAAATTTTCATCAAAATTTTCAAATCTTTCAAATTATTCAAAATTTTCAAAAATTTTCAAATTTTTCAAATATTCATATATTATTCAAAAATTTTCTAAATATTTTGATTCTTTCAAAATTTTCTCTACACTCTTTTTTATAAGCATCTGATCTATAAGCATCCTAGCCTACCAATTTC
>JAOWAT010332169.1:0-32269 GCA_028571025.1 Longipedia americana | reverse complement strand
TTACTTGCAGAAAAGAATTTAAATATTTTGTCAAGAGAAAAATGGAATGAACATCGGACGGAAGACAATCGAATGCCAAATAATTTGATCTGATTTCCCTGCCAAAAATTGAATGATAAAATTTAATCGTATTAGTTCTTAATTTTTATTTCATGCATAGGTGTCTAAATTCTGGGTTTAATCCAAAAAATCGTGTTTAATAAATAATATTTACAAAAGTAATAGAATGGAAGGCTTTGAAAATGCACGGCAACATGGAAATAGACTTAAGAAACGATATGACGACATCAACTACGAAGTAATTTTTTATCCATTTTAGAAACGGTGCCAGTTGATTCAACTTATTGAGGAAGAAAAATACACTATCAAAGCCGCCGCAAAAGAACTCGGAATCAAGCTATGCACAGCAAAGCATATTATTTACCTCTACAGAAAGAAAGGCAAAATTTATAAGAAAAAATGTGAACTGAAGGAAGAATCCGCTTATGTCACCAATACTGCGACTCCGGAACAAAACACCTTACCGCCAGTAATGTTTATTCCTTTCCCATACTTTCTGTTCCCTCAGTTGGCAGAGTTGACCCATTAATTTGGAGTCATAGTCTGACTAAGAGGTTGTGATTCATATATCTTTCTATATGCAACCCTCATTTTTATCATTAAAAACTTCCTTTGATTCAGAGATTGACGAGATACTTTAGGCACGGTTTACTTACCAAGTCTCGTAAACCAGATCGTATTTCCGACATGATTGGAGAAAAAACAGAGCAAAAAATGAACCACTCAATTATAAACATTATTTCAGGAATCGAATAAGCCATGATTGAGTTTTCATTCTCTAGGCTAATCATTTTTGCTTCCTGCCAACTTATGGATGAATCTTTAACAAACTAAACATTCCGATAACACTCTTGTTTTTAGTATTAAAAATTAAATTTCGCTGTGGAAAAAACTTAAGTATGGAACATACGAAGTTCTTGGAAAAAATAGACAAAATCGAGTTGAAACGCCTTCTAAGCAAACTATCTCGGATAAGTTTTGAGTCTTAATTTATATTGAGGAAGTTCAAGCGTATTTCTTTTGGATTATATAAAAATTATTAACAAAATTGAGCAATCTCAATAACTCTGGGATAAGAGTTCTTTGAACAAAAATATGACTTAGCTGCTCTAGTAAAAAGCACTACAACTTCTGGACACTCAAAAAAAATTATTTTACTTGTTAATTCTTAGATGAACCAAAAATCAGAGTTGTTTGTTTTGCTAAGCATTTTCATTGTTCAAATTCATCCGTATTTCCTTTTTATACCCATTAATCAGTCGACTACATTCTTTCATGATTATTGTACCATTCGATTTCAAAGTGTCTAAAACTGAAAGAGTGTATAAAAAAAGTCAGTGGTTTTTATATACGAGTATCTTCAGCGTATCCAATCCGCTACAAGTCACATGAAAAGGTGGAGAAAGACACAAAAACAAAAAAAAGTGTCCAATTCACCTGATTTGTGTGAGTTTTCAAGCAGTTTGACAAAGGAGCAATAAATTTTATTTTGAGATGACGACCCCGAAATAAAATAAATTTAAGCAAAAAGAAGCTTAGAATCAGTACATAAGAACCAAACGAGTGTCTACTAATCTGTTTTAACTCAAAACTCTCATTATTCTTGAAGAATTTTCTGGAATTATGGGAAAACACTGAAAAATGTAAAAACTTGATATATTCTTAGATTCAGAATGGATCAGGTTCTCTCTTACACATTACTGCTCAACAACGTCTTAGAATGCATTTAAACATTCTAATACGCGGACTGACTCTCTTGATATTTTGAAAATTTCTGGTATATTGTGAGTTGAGGCATAAAAAAATTAGCCTTTGATGATTTTTTATGATACAGAAGGTGAATTCATTCAATACCAAGCCAATGAACATTTGTACCCTTGCAAAGCGATAAAACGCGGTATTTAAGGCAAGTTTTTTTTTTGGATTGCATTGTGAACCGGATTATTTTAAAAAGTAGAACCAAAAAGACGGAATATTCATTTGGAAAGTTATCGTAGGGCTTGAAAAAGTGGTCTTCCACGGACTATTTATTGAGAGCTCTCGGAAAAATTAAATATAATCATTTATCAAAAAATCTGAAGGCAGCATGATAGATCAGATTGAGTGGATGAATCGATACTATGCGTTGTGTTCTTACAACAATTTGCTTGCCATGCAGATGCTGAGCTGTCCATCCAGTACCGGCTTCTAAGAGCTGAATACTAGGGAGAAGTCTGAAAACATTTAGGCAGATCTCAAAGGACCCGAAAAAAAACCCAAGATATCGCTCTCAATGGAGGATCTAGCCACTGCGAGCTATCAGTCAAACAAGAAGCCATGGACTTAGGAATAAGATAATCTCCTCCGTCATTACGTGGAAGTGTAAAAAAGACCATGGAATTAGGTCCCGAACCTAATTCAAGACAGAAATGAAAAAATGTGCTACAGTCGGTATAGAAGGCTTTCTTTGGAGGCTAAACAATACTGGAAGAAGGTTGAAGACGAAAAGATACTCGAATTAGTGGGCTAGTTGGGTGAGAATTGGAGATAGATAAGCACACATTTCTAAGGTCGTAGTGCGAAGCAAATTAGAGAGCACTATCTAAACTTTCTAAGGTAAGACATCAGCAAAGAAGACTGGACCATCGAAGAAGACATGAAAATTGTGTCTTTGATCAATGAACACGGGAGGAAGTGGAAATATTTTGAGACTCTATTTAGTGGAAGAACTGAAAACCAGATTAAAAACCGATACTATGGGAGATTAAAGAAGCTGATGATGAAGAAACAGAAGAAAAGAAAGTACAAGTACTGATATTTTCACAAAAATTTTTCATTGCCATGCGAATAAATTTTAACTCGAATAATCGTATAAAAATCATAAAATTTTTTATACTTCCTCGAGATAACCGACTGAAAGGAACCAAAAATATAAATCGGCAAGCTTTTTCCCCATTTCAGTCAGTTTCACAAATGAAAAGACAGCTTACGTATTATTTATAACTTTATTAGCAGTATTTGCTTTTTTGTTTGCTTGCATATTTATTAACTATCAATCGCACGAATAGTGAATTTTTTGAATTATCCGTGCCCTTTATTAATATATACTTATCAAATAATTCCCTTTCGAGTCAAACCGTTTGATTAAAAAGTGTCGAAAGCGTGCTGTGGTTATGCTAATTAAGATCGGAGCTCCTCTGTCGATATGGAACTTCATAGATCACATCATATCAGATACATGAATCATGACTACTCTTCCTCTTTTTGCCCCTGCACCACAATCAGGATAAAATCATTATCGGGAGCGATTAAAATTTAGTTTTTCGTAGTTTTGAGACGAAT
This sequence comes from Longipedia americana, assembly GCA_028571025.1. Classification (NCBI taxonomy): domain Eukaryota; kingdom Metazoa; phylum Arthropoda; class Copepoda; order Polyarthra; family Longipediidae; genus Longipedia; species Longipedia americana. The sequence goes on along the minus strand of JAOWAT010332169.1, from coordinate 28,888 downwards.
GAATTTCAAATCGTTGGAAGCATCAAGATCTTTGACAGTATTCTTAGTTTTTGATACTAACTGAGGGATCAGTCTGGCTAAAGAGTTTCCTAATCTAAAATGTGTACTATACCTTCTTCTTTGCGTTCATTTTGATAAGTTGACCGGATTATGCTCCCTTCGCTATTCACTATGACAATTCCTTGAACGTTCTTATGAGTTTGCATGCGGTTGAGCGTTTATTCGACCTCTGACATTGCTGGTTTGAATTTTAGAAAAATAATGTGATTATGCAAGTTTCAATTTGAGTAAGAATAAATAAATATCCCTGTAAAAGCCACTATTAATTCGAAGAATGAGACAGCTTTGATCAGTTAATCTTGAAGTCTTTGAAAATGGTAAGTTGCTTTGCAAAATCCGTTTTTTCTAACTATTAGAGTTTTTCTTTTAGTTTCCTTTGCTTTTCCTACTGCTTTTTTATAGCTTGGTAATTCGGTTTAAAACCAAACAGATCCTCCCCGATCTTATCGACTCTGACTGGATTCGACAGCTTCCAATCCAGTCTCCCATTGTAGCATGTTTTCATTTATGTGCTACTGGGATCAGCGACCGACAGTTTTGAGTTCAAAGACCTAAGACAGCAAAGCACCAACTCTTCGTACTTTTTGTTATCCCTCAAACGAAGCCAATGATCAATAAAAGCCACCGCGATAGAGTTCAAAGGACGGGAGAGTTCAAGCTTCAATATAAAATAGTAAATACCTGCGAAAGTGTTTTGAACTCAAACACGTTGTTAACTTTCTTTTTAGGAGCTGAATATCCTCCGTGATGGAATTGATACGATGTAGTTAACTGCTTCCTTCTGAAGTTTTCTTCCGCCTCTTCCAATCTACGTTATCGGTAGTATGATACGTGTAGTTCTTTTTCCTCCTCATGAGGGACTCCTGGGTCTAATAAAGCTGCTTTTAGCCTGGAATTCTGACTGTAAGAGTTCGGTTTCCTTTGGTGTGGTATATTTACTATACGCAGGAAAGTCCTAAAAGCTCGTTGGCGGTGGCATAGACCTCCCAGTTTTTGAGTTTCTACTTGTGTTCTGGTTTGAGTATTTTGTTCAGAATATCGGCGGGCATGGGAGTTTGATGGTAAGTTATATTTATTAAAGAATTGGCACAAAAAATACGGTGAAAAAAATCATTCCAGAATTTTATGCAAAAGAATTTGTTTCCAGCCGGCTCTTTCATCGGGGTCTTTTTTGAGAGTGAGCTGGATGAAGTCCTTGATGCTGGGATCTATGTCTGAAGGGTAGTCCTTCACGGGTTCGTTGACGATATTGTCGAGCTCGGAAGTGTTTTTTATGTCGAACGGGAAGTACCCACATACCAGTTCGTAGCATAAAATTCCCAAACACCAAATATCTACCTTGCTGTTATAGGAATTTTTCTTCAGCATTTCGGGACTGAAATAAACCGGACTCCCGCAGAAGGTTCTCCTCGAGTGGAGCGGATTTTGCTGATAAACCGCGAGATCGAAATCCGTTATCTTCGGCATTTCCTATATTCAAAATTCGAATACGTGACAAAGCAAAATGTTTTCCAACTTCAAGTCTCTGTGCAGGATCTTCTGGCTATGAAGGTATCTGAGGCCTTTCACTATTCCTCGAATCATTTGTTTCATTCCAACAGTGTTCCTTCTTAGATATTTCAGTTTGTTAGTCAAATCTCCGTCAATGCACAGCTCCATAAGGATGTAAACATCTGTTTAGCGAACGAAAACATCATAAATTTTTGTAATATTGGGATCGTTGGCGAACATTTGGATTTTAAGAGAGGCTACAAATCTGGGTAAATTGTCTATGATTTTGCTTTTTGGTATTTTTTTCATTGCGAAGAAAAACCCTGTTTACTTATGTCTAACTATATATACAGTTGCGTTTGCACCTCTACCCATCATTTATCCTATCTAAAAATCGTCCAAACTGGAAAAGAGTTGCTATTTGAGTTAGTTGATCTTCTCTTGCTATGTCTATATCAAGGTGACAGTCGACTTGTCTTTCAAAAATCTCGGAGTGCTCGCTTAGTTCTTCTTTAATTTCATGCAAGAGTTCATTTTCTTCAAGACCAGAGAAAAGTTATTCACGTTCTCTGAACACCTATTGTTTGCTCTGATAAGTTCTTTTTTGTTGGGAGTTACGGGATTTTTCCGATTTTTATATGTCAATGGAGATATTGATCTTCGCCGAACAGGTTTCACCATTTTATTACAATCATACTTAGTGTTTTTCCTATTCTATCCTAGGGTTTTATCCTGGTTTTTTCGAGTTTGCATCCAGAGATCTCAAAAGCTATTAGAAGGCGAAATTTATATTGTTCTGCGAATAGTAAATTTATGGCTGTTTACTGAAAAAGCAAAAGCCAAAAAATGATTTCCCTATATCCATGGATATTTCTCGAAAGGACACAAAAAATGTAGCCCAAATGAGCATAGCGAAATTTTAATAAAGATATCATAGTGATTTTTTTATTTAACATGCTTACTCAAAACAATCCCTATCACCATACTCTGGATTTAGGTCCTTGGAAATAGAACGCAATGAGCTACAATAGCAATGATCACGTTGACTAGTAAAAATAGGAAGTTCTTAAAAAAACAAATCTTAGACTTCCAAAGATGATTCGAAGATCAGTGAAACCACCTCACTTCCCCATGAAAATCAAAAAACTTTAGCTGGATCAGTCTCCAGAAAAAACTCTCTAAATAACCAAAAGATAGAGCAAAATTATCAGCTACCAACCGCCAACCATCGGTTTTTACAATAAAATGCGTTCCAAAAATCATAAAAAGGGAGAATACTCCTTCAGATACAGCTGCGATCCCACCAGTTAACGATAGCTATTATCAAAAATCGAGGTAGTTTAATAGAATAACCGCAAAAGAGAATTAATAAACTCCAAAGAGCCACGAACATACTAAAAATAATTTTCCAGGAAAAGGAGTCTAATTTAGCTTCTTAAATTCATGAAACAGCAGAGTTACGAAACAACCATCTTCGGTTAAAGACCAAAATAAAGAAAACCATTTTAGGACGAGAGGTTAATGGATTACGCCTCTTTCTTAAAAAGTAGAATTTACTACCCAACAAATTTAACCAATAAAAACACCATGACCGAAAAATCAACAAAAAAGTTGAGAAAAAAATTGGGATAGCAATGAGTATGTAAATTTCTTTTTGTTATTTATTGAGTTTTAAAGTTTTGATAAATCCAATTTTAAAACAATGCCCAAGTTGATCGATAATTATGTTCTAAATCGGAAGATAGGTGCTGGTCAATACGGATAGGTGTTCCGAGGGTATGACAGAGCAACTAACCTTTAAATAGCGGTGAAATCTATAAAGAGGTAGAATGTCAAAGGTATGGCAGTAAATAATGGTAGGAAAGTTCAAATAGCTTTTGGAAAGCGAAATAAAAGTTCTAAAAAGTTGCTAAAACTCACATATTATCAAACTGTACGATATGAAAAAGACATCAAACAACTTCTATTTAGTTATGGAGTATTGCAATGATGGAGATCTTGAGGCTTATGTGAAAAAACGCAAATATCTTGTCGAAGATGAGGCGATATAAATCTTGATTGAGTGTCTTTCAGCATTTCGTCACCTACACAAGCATAAAATCATGCATAGAGATCTCAAATTGGCCAACATTCTACGCCATTAAGGAGTTATAAAAATAGCTGACTTCGGATTCTCGAAAATCCTCAAAGAATAAGATCTCGCTGCCACAATGCTGGGATCTCCTCTCAACATGGCGCCTTAGGTGTTGCAGAACATGTAGTACAGCAACAAAGCTGATGTTTACTCTCTGGGAGTGTGCTTTTACTGGATGTTGTTTGGAAAGTATATACATTATAACGTAGACCCCCATTCAATGCCAAGAATGTAATTGAGTTAAAAGCAGTCATCACAAAACAGGACATCGCATTTCCAAGGATTGTAAACAAGGTATCACCGATCACAGAAAAGCTAATCCGTCAAATGCTCAAAGCCAGTCCAGCAGAAAGAATTGGTTGGGAAGAGTTGTTCGACCATCCCATTAACAACTACTTGTAGAAAAGATTGTAGAAGGAAATGGCTTTGACACTGACAATGTAAGGGTCTTTCTCCGACAACATAAGCAAACTGTATCTAAGTCAAAATCTCGTAATTATTCACCCTGCGGAATTCAAAAAGAGAGAGGAAGTTGTGAACTATGCTGCCTAGGCGCTTCAAGAAGGGAAAAAGAAGCAATTCAAGGGAGATATTCTTAAGAAGGATATCAAATAGCAGGAATAGAAACTCAAAATCAAAAGAGCATAGCCAAAAGAAAACTAAGACAAAATCAACGACAAATAGACCGAAGAAGAACTAATCTTGGATAGCATCAAGAGCAACACGTTCTTTTTACTCAATGAAAGAAACTCCATCGTCTTTATCCTCTCGGTCATGAATGAACTTCGTGAGAAAAAGGAAAGGAAACTGCAGAGTTAAATTCTGGGACAATTGATCGGCTTTGTAAGGAAAATATTCCAAACTCTCTCCGAATGCATCAAATAGCAAAACAATGTGTACAAACTTAGGTACTGGGAGTCATTCACTCAGAGCTCAGCTTTTAAGAACTTGGATCACTTCTTTATGAAAGAGTAAGTTATTGTAAACTACGAATTGCAGAATGCTGAAAAGTTCGCAAAAAAATCCGAATAAGCTTACCAAACGTTAACGAAGAAGTACTGTGAAATGGTTTCGGATTCGATCAAAAGCGATTTGCTCGATGAAAAATATCGGCCGTAGTGGATTCACATGAGTCACCTGATGGACATCATCAAACTAGATCAACTAATGAACGAAGATTTTGACTTCAAACATTATTATAATGAATTTGGCAAGTTCTAAATGAAATAATTAACTGAAAAAGTTCGTGCTAGAATCAAAAAATTATGATACCATACCAATATTGAAACTGTTCACCTTGTGACTCAATTTATTAATATTATAAAGCAAAATCTTATGGAAGATTCGGCAAAAAAAAAAAAGTATTCATAAATCTTACTAAAAACTTCGCAGCCTCTCAAACCATATGAACACACTCCATACTAAATGCTCAAAGGGTAGTTCTAGTCTGAAAAATAATAAAAACCAGTTCAAAATTTTGCTGAAGATGAACCCCCTTAGAAAAATTAAAGAGAAGCGTAGGATTAAAACGGATAAGTTGATGAAAATGATAGAGACTGGCTATAGAACTCCCCTGTTACGATCATTATGGTTTCTTATCTTTATCTCATGCAAGGGATCATTATCTCTATTGGTGGAACAATGCCTTTCATTTATCCCGTGCTGCCAAGTTACTCAGTTCTGAGTATATTTGCACTTTCGTCCTTACCTTGGTCGTTCACATTCATATTGTCACCTTTTGTGGAAAAATATACCTCTGTCGAGTATGGAAAGAGAAAAACATGGATAATTATTGCCCAACTATCATGTGGAACAGTTCTTTTTGTGAGTTCTTTTTTCACTCGACAGGAAGAAGCAGTTTTTTTTGCAGCAATAATATTTGGAGTTAACTTATTGATGACTCTACAGGATATATCTTTAAACGCTTTTGCAGTTAAATAGTTTCAGTCGGGGTCATTAGCAGGCGCTTTACAAACAGTATTTCAGGGATATGGGATAATTTTCGGAGGCTTAGTCTTATTAAAACTGACATCAGATGAGTTTGCTCAAAAATATCTCGGAAGGTAGCATCACCTTATGACCATTAGTTGGGTTTTAAAATTCATGGCTCTTTTTATTCTTATTCCTTCGGCCATATTACACTTTTTCATGACTGAGACCATAATAGATGAAGAAAGGGCTGTTGAATAAAAGTCAATATGTGGAGTATTGCTTTACTATAGAATCTTTTGCGACAGAAGATCGAGATATTTCCGGATGGTCATTTTATTCTTTTTCTTTCAGCAAGGATGGAATTTTTTCATTGCCGGCTATGATTATGAACTCATTAAGGCTGGATTTTCCAAAGATTCCTTGAATTCTATCGAAAATCTGGTAGCAATACCAGTCAGAATAATTGCATGTCCCTTGGCTCGAGTTATTAGCGGAGTTGGTGTGCTGAATAGCTTAATGTTCTGTGGAATATCCCTCCAAATCACCCTAATTTGCATTTACATTTTCTTCCCGACCAATTAAGCTATAATATCTGGAATGGTGTTTTTGATAAGTCTCCTCACAACATCGATCTTCATGGCAAGCAGCATAATGATATATTCGTTTCCAAGAGTGGGAGTTATGGGGATGTTTATTACGTTGTTGGGAAGTGCTTCTAATTTAGGTGGAAATTCGGCCCTTCATACAAAAATCATAGACATTATTACTTGGAAAAAAGCTGCGATTTTAGGTCTCGTCTTGCAAACTCTTATTCTTGTTATTCTCCCTTTCTTCTATCACTGGATGGATGAGGGAGATGTTGGGGTTAATGGGTAAATTATCGAATAAGAATAAAACCAGTTTGTGTAATAAGAAATATAATAACGCCCTGGCAGCAATTAGAAGTAGAGAATCTAGTCGCAGAGAAAAGCCGAGGAAAAACAGGAAAGCAGTGTTTGACATTTATTTATCTCATCAAATAGGGAAAACCATAACACACATATTTAAACAATATCACTTCGCCGGTTAAATACTCCCCCTTTCAGATTGGTTGATCCTTTTGGACTAGTCTGGATTTTCCTACTCTGAAGAAATTGAATTGGAGTGATTTGACAGGGAGTGACTGCTATTGCTGCTTCTACTGGCTGTGTTTTTCCTGCGAATCTATTAAATCTACTGTTATATCTGTTTTTCCTCTTAATCCACGTCCCGGATATCTCCAAAATTGTCGTCGTCTTCATAGTCTTTCAGCAAGGGTATCATTTTCCTTTTCGTCCGAACGTACCGATAGACCCACAGGAGTAGCAGCCAGGTCAAACCCAGCAAAGCGATTGCAACAAGGACAATGAGGAGAATTTACCACCATTATAACTTGAACTTTTAGTTTCCATTAAGTTTAATACTCACTGTTTTAGCATTGTAAGGCGTCTTAGTAATCATAAGCATCTCCTGCGAGTAGAGTTCATCGGGCTAGGAAACTCTCAAACGAATATTGTTTGAAACCTCATAAACCTTTAAGCAAGACTCCTACTAACTTACTGCCACTATTTGATGGGGAGTTTCATACTAAACTTAGCTTGTGTTTGAAAGAGATGCCAATTCAACTGTGAGTTTGTGATTTCCTGGTATCGTTTGCAGTATGTAATAATTGTTGATGTTATTAGTGACGGAAAAATCGTCATTACTGTAAATCCCGTAAATAGTTTGATCATCTTCCCTCATTTAAAGAAGCAAAAACTAGCTGAGCACTGATACTTTGCCTGTAATCTCGAAGTCAGCATATCGGTTATAAACTCCCAGCAGATCGATTCTTTAAGCAAAATTATTATGCAGATATAAGTTCCATTAAAATGTGTTAAATTTGTCAAGTAAAGTTAGAAGCCTGACTGTTTTGTTGGAAGGATTGGTTTGATCAAACGTTAAATTGGTAATCTTAGAGTGTATGAATTTAGCGTTTGAAGGGATGTTTAGATTGTGGCGAGCTAATGCATCGATCAAGGATATTTTTTGGCGCTGGGTGTATGTTATTATTGCGTTGGATTAGATCGTGAAGCCAAGAAGAACCATCCCCTAATTGCAAATTGTCAATATTGCAGTATAGGTATTATACTAAATTGACGAAGAATGATCTGAACTCTTGATAAAATCTACAGAGCAAATCACACCAAATTAGGATTGATCGATAAAATCTGCAATCCTCACATTCATGTCATTAGCTATTGAAAATATATATGCACCATCTAACCCAATCACAATCGCAATGTTATTATGATAGTACAGTTTCCCACCAAATAATGGGAGTAAGTAGTCTATGACTATGTTGCCTCCGTCTGCCTAACTGACCAGTGAAATTCCATAAAGAGACCTTCCACACAAAACTAGCAGTACCTTCTGTTCCAAGAACCAGTTATCACTGAAAACCATTTCGGTGCACTTTGCGTCCGATGGTAGAATGTAACTCTTTCCTAATTGCTTAGTCTCGATGTTTAGGGTGTAGATAAGATTGCTACTTCTTAAAATATAAGTAATGTTTCCAACAAGTACACTTTTGTTCCCATTATAGGCTGGAATGTAATTTTTCAAATGTATTTTATCCCAAATTTTAATTCGAGCCTCTTCCCGACCTTAGGTCGGTTTGCAATCTTCACAACTATAGTCATAGGTCAAAATATTCCCTTTAAACCATTTGTTGGTGTCAATGGTGATTTTAGTTTGTAGATCATACAGAGGACTGGCAAAGGGATATTTTATTCCGTAGGTGATGTTATCAGGGTAATTTGCTATTGTCAAGTTAACCTGGTGCCTCGCAGCGTCTTACTAATTGTAAAGCCGAACGTAAAAACTTTCCGAGTGAGATGAATGAACAGAGGAAGCGAGAGTTATCCTTAAGACTGGCGAAGGATGTATTTTTTGCCCTTTCAGTATTCCATCCTATGGAACTATTCTGGGAAAAGACACGAGGATAAATTGCTCAGTCCCCGTTGGCCTGACAAGAGTGGAGAATTTAGTTGTCATAAAAACACCATCTGCTTAACTTGAAACCGATGCGAACAGGGAATAGAAACTCGTTAGTTATCCAATATCGTAGAGGAAAATGGTTTGAACATTAGTATTGGAGACCGTTCCCACTGCAATAAGTTGACTATTCGGGACTTTGAAATTTATTCCAGTCAGCTGGTGGCCATAAGTTGATAATTACTGGGTGAATTTGATCCTATTTTCGGCATATATAGTTAAGACTTGTAATGTACTCTCAAGATTGTTGATAACCAGGATATTTGGATACTGAACTTGTAGTTGATAGCTTCCGTTAACTGGAACATCCTCCAAGAAAATGGCATGTGATTTTTCGATAAAAATATCCTTATCGGTATTCTACAAGTTATTGATATCAGCTGTGAGGATGTAAAGCTAATTAAATTGTTTTACCAAAATTTTCAGGGTATATATGGATTTGCTCCTAATTTCCTAGGTGTGTTCCTCCTATTCAACAATAATGAGCTATTGAGGGTGGAAATAGCCACCAACATCCTATTTAGTTATAGTTCTGATCAATTGGCAAGTATCTCCTTAACTGGAATCGTCTTACTTGTGTTAATAATAGTCGATTCTTTTCTGCTTCTAAAGAAGTAGCAAAAATGCCAATGTTCCGTCATTCTTTCCGAAGATTACGACTTGGTCAATGTTTCCAGCTGTTGAATTCAATTTTGGATAACTAATGTTGCATATCGACTCAGGATCGATACTTTACGATTTATATATTTTTCTTAGTACCAAAGTCGATAGCTCGTGTTGATAAGTAGTGCCTTCTATTAGAACCTTTGGAGATAAAAAAGGGTTCTAGTTATCATAAGAGCAGTATTGAACCAATTTAGGGGGTGAAACTATGTTTTCAAAAAAAATTTTTCTGCATTACTGAGTTTTGTGACTGTTATTGTCCAGATTAGAATCACAAAAAAAATAAAATACCTACAAATCTGCATATTAAACTCTTAGAATGTTCGAAAAACTATCTACTCTGGCAATTTAAAGCTTAGAAAGATTTTCTCCCAGTAAATGAACTACAGTACTGTTAAGCTTATCAATTTCGTATTAGAAGTTCACAGTGGACCCAAAAGTTATGATGTCGTAAGTTATATTTCCTCCGCTTCCATATTTGTCTAATGACAGCTAAGTTTGGCCTGGACGATTAACATAGACCACCTATGTGATGTCACTGTCGTACTGATCTTTAAAGATCTTGAGTTAGTCTCGATCGGAAAAAACAGAAATTTCTGTTGAAGAATTGCACTTTAACTGTGAAGAAAAAATAATGGACGTTGCTACTAATGTTATTTTCGCGGAAGCTGACACCATTTGTAAATGAAGGTTAGGAGGGTTGATAAGAAGCGGGGAAATACCTACTTGCATCATAGTATTTTTAAATATTACGATAGAGGATTCGAAAAGGATAAATTATCCCAGTGGTGAAGCTAATTTTAGTACTTGATATGGGGAGGTCAGTCCTTTTTGATAGATTATCAGTTCACTAAATGTTTTGATTACCACATACTAAAGGTTTGCTTGAATGTCAATGACTAGAGAGTCAGTGAGCATTTAGTATTTGGTGACTTTTCTTGTCTGGGCAGTTATTTCACGGGACTAAATCAGAGAATTTTTTCGGGTGAGGATGGTTCTTTCTTTAAAAACAGCCAACCTCTAAAAATAATCAACCTCCTAATGCCCTTTAATCTCCAGTAAGAGCTGACTATTTATTTCCATTTTGTAAATCCCAGTCAGGTAATCGAGAATAAACAACTAAGTAACTCCTTTCCCTCCCGGAGGAGGAACCCCACCTTAAGCGACATCGATAATTGAGAGTTCATCGAGACCAAAATAAGTCCGATCGTAAAATGCGACTATAGCCCTATTCCTGATATTCCATAGTTCAATGTAGCTGTTATTTGCCATTCCACTCGAGTTATCCTATTTTGTTTCGAAAAGAGTCACCAAGTACACTCTAGCGAAAAGGCCAGGCTCCAAGAGAAAAAGTTTTGGTAGATACTACTATTTCGCGTAAATCGGCCTGTGAACCTTTGTGAGTGTGTCACTTTAGATGTCTCCGAAAATTAGAGTAGTCGTTGCGTGTTAGGACTTTTAGGACGTAAAATTTTGGCACTGAACGACAAAATTCCCCCTTTAATCCATGACATGACTAGTACAAGCTTAAACCTAGTGATTATTTGTAATGACCTTTTTGATAAAGCCAGTTTCCCAAGTTTCGAGATTTCCATAGTACAGAAGGTATTCGTCATTTTTGTTTCTCAATAGGAAGGAGACGTAATAGTTTTATATAGTTTTCTTTCCTTTCTGCGTTTCCCATCCATCCACAGATATGATGTCTCCGATATTGTATTCTGAGAGGTTTTTTATCGATTCAAGAGGTGATTTGATAAAGATTGAAGGATTCGAAGGCGTTAGTTAGAATGAAATATTGGCTCCTGAAAAATGCTTTGATAAGTCCACCGTGATATTATCGGACATCGACACAACAGGTATCATGATTGGAAGAGGACTAACACTACACTCCGCTTGAGAATTCACTATCCCAATTAGTGAGATAGATGCTATGAGCAATAACAGTCCTAAATTCTGAATTTGGATCTTAGTATGAGTTTTTAGCATTTTATATTATCACCTAAACAAATATAAATCAACATTGTCAATTAAAGATCGCAACTAAAATCTTGTTTTTTCTATGCCAAGGTGTTTTTTTCCAAATTAAAAGTAAACTATATTAAGAGCTGAATAAGTTTGAAATTTTTATTATTTTTATTCAAAACTATCCAAAAACAAAAAATTGTTGTCTGCAGATGTCCAATTTGAACCCTGAAAGAGTCCCTACGAGCATTTTCGTTAAAATACTATATGGGAGAGGGCTATATACGGATCCAAAAGATTCGAAAAATTTGATCGTGAAAATAATCACAAGAGGAAAGTAGAAATCGACGAAGCCTGCTCGATATGAGGAACACTCATCAGAACCCTAATGGAACGAAGGATTCTATTACAATACTAGCGAGTTAGTGGACGATGACATAACCTTTATGGTGACTTCCGGTGACGGTCTTTCTTCCAGTTTTGAAAATAGTAATGTGGGTGCAAAGATCATCTCCTTTTCAAGGCTTCAAAATGCTGCCTAGAGATAGCTTAAAAGTAAGGGTGAATTAATACAGATTATGAGTTGAAACTTGAAAAGGATGGGAAGTAGTCGGGAAGTCTATATATGGATGTTTAGTATCATGAAAGAGAAGAAATAATTGGCGCAGTCGGGGTCCCTTTCTTCGATTTGAGACCTGGCCATGAATACTAGGATAGTGTTGTTCTACCCCCTCCTCCAGTGGAATAACGCCCTCCTCAAGTATTCGGACTTGAGCGAATCAGAGCCCCCAAACTTAACTTCTACAGTTGTATGGATGATGAAACCGTGAACGAATGGTAAATCATGCCATATAAAATTCGGAAACTGGATTGATATATGTGATTTGTATTTTCAACACCCACTAATCAAAGTAATATATTCCCTTAAATTTTGGAGTGAAACATATTTTCACAAATGAGATCATCTATTTTTGGGGGTGTCACGAGAAACCCCGTCGGACTCTTAAAATTAAAACCTTTCGGCAATAGGATATATGTTTTATCGATAAGGCTTTTAGATCTGAGCTTCCAAGTTGCCTAGTTAATTTTCAGTAAGATTAGTGTTGAATTGCTACTGACTAATCAGTATTTAACTAAACTATCTAATCCTAACCTTTTTACCCTCATTAGATTTTTTTTAGGTTCTCTCAGATGATTAAGAATCCTATGAAGTTTCTTTGCTTGCACAGAGTACTTTCCAAAATTGGAAAAAATCATAGATGATAAATATTCCGCCGATAAAGACGCAAATAGTTAGCAGAGATATCTAAAAGATCGCAGGCTCGTAAATTGAAGCTCTTTCAGTTTCCGCAATGTTCGATTTAATACTCAGATAGTACATTGTAACAAAAAATATCACCGTTATCGTAAAATAAAAGAAACTTGCTCGGTAGTTGTGCATTGTATTCACAAACGGAAGGTTAATCAGATCGTAAATCAGAAATCCAATTGAAAAACAGGTAGCTGCTAGTGTTGAATATTCATATTCGTTCATAGCACCAATATATGCCCCGATCGCCAGTCTATACCCAATCGTTAGAATGAAGTATATTTGACAACTGAATTAAGGTTTTAGTTTCTGTTTGAATTACCCAAACGCAGACTACGATGTTAGCATCAACGCTACCGCTATTAGAATTGGAAAGAGTAAGCTAATGACTGCTATAACAGTGCTAACAATGTATAATTATTAGTTTCCCGTAGCGTATGTGAAATGTATCGCAGCCGAGAATCCAATGTTCAAGCAGTTAAACATAATGAGAGTTAGTAGAAGTTAAGCTAACAGAAAATCGGCAACAATACCAACTTTTTTATAATTTTTGTTTTTCTTTTTCTTTAAACACTTGGTCAAAAGCATCATAGTCAGTCCTATCAACAGTTCACCGAAGATGATCATCAGCATGATGTTGCAGTTGTCGATAAATAGGGGCGAGTCGTAACCTATCGAGGAAACACGGTTGGATACATTATTGCCACTCTAAGCTAATAATCTAGCAGTTGTTGTTTGAGCTGAGATAGGAATATTAAGCCCATTTAAGGATCGCGTATTTTGGAAGGGAGTCAGTAGAAGATTTACCTAGTCGTTATTTCCGAGACTCAGAAAGCAGATCTGTAGCACTCCAAATAGTTATATTCCAGCTGCCTTAGAATTGAATAGGGAAAAACCCAATAGCACAAAGGAACTTGTTGACAATCCTGTTGTCAATCGTTAAACCCTTTATAAATTTTGATAATCTTCTTATGAGTACAACACTGCAGGAATATTGTTTTCAGGCGTTATCGTCACTGGAACATTTTGATCGTGAGAATTAGGAATGCAAATGTCAGTTTGAGGAGGTATTTTCGGCTTTATTACTACAATTTCTGACTAATCATGATGGGATTAAGTGTAATTTAGAGCCACCTGTAAAACATTTGACGCAGCAGAAAAAGAAATTTGTGAGGGGACAAAAGAAGTTGGATCACCATTTGACTTAATTATTTCAATTGAGTCGGGAAGCTGAAATATTTGTGCTCCTTTTGTTTATAGAATTGGTAAAACCGGGGAAATCGAAAAAGACATGTTGATTTGGTTGCTATCATAGGCTTTGTATATCTATAAAGCAACAAATGCTAGATCGGTATCAAGTTGGCAGCAAGTTCCGGGAGTTGGACAAGTCCAATTTGCTTAAAGAATGCAATTTTAGGAACAACCATCGTAGTTTTCCGTATTTCCGTCATCACATTCCTATGCTTCTGATTTAATTCCATCCCCGCAAATCACCGAAACCAAAGGTGGTGTAGTGTTTGGAGACAGTTGACAAATCAATGTATCCGAAAGAACATAGCCGTTATTGCTATCACATGCAGCACATTAAGTTATAGAGTGGCATATTAGACATCCTGTTATGTCGCAGGTCTAGCACTGTTTATTGGTGGTGTTTAAAAAATACTTTTCAACAGTATCACAAGTTGAGCAATTCTCCAACGATTAGCATACCAAACAATTAGAAATTGAACACAATTAGCAGTTTGTGCTACTGCTATTCAGAAAATAGTGTCTGGACGAGTCGCAGACTGCACATAAACTCAACGAAGTGCAGTCAATGCATTGAGGAATAGAGCACTACTGACATTAGCCTGTAGCATTTACAAATCGGTTGAGCGACGAATCACAAAATTAGCAAAGCATGCTTCCGGTGTCAGGATCTGGCGCAAGGGCATAATTGTTTGCAGAATCACATGTTTGGCAGTCTGTAAGACTTTGACAGAGCGTACAATGATTTAGGGGACAAGAGATACACGAACCGAAATTTCCCCCACTAGTTGACACAAAGTAGTTGCTATCGCATGTTTGACAAAAGTTTGAAGTGGCACATGTGAAGCAGTTAGATATGGTACAAACTCTGCAAGTTCCATATGCATCAATCATCATATTTTACTCTCGATAATACCCTGAATCACATTGCCCACACTGAAAAGTATCAATACAATCCTGACAATTGGGAACCCATACTGCACACGCTATGCATTGTCCATATGTAGCACTAGAAACTTGATTATCGGCAAACATTCCCGCATCACAACTGGAACAAACTTAAGTACTTTGACATCGTGCACAGTTTGGCAAAGCACATTCCAAACACTGTCCATAAGTCCCCGTAGCTAAATTACTATCGGTGTAGTACCCATTAACTACATCGCACAGTAGACAGTATGTTAAATTATAGCATCGATTGCAATTTGCAATAGTGCATATAAAACATTGTTGATATGTAGGACTTGTAGACACGGTGTCTTTGTGATAGTTACTATCTGTATCACAAGTAAGACACTCGGTCAAACTCGAACAATCAAGACACCCCGTCAAACTACAAGTTATACACTTCCCTTAAGTCACACTCCCAACATCGCTGTCTAAAAAATGATCGTTCGCAGTATCACATACAGAGCAGTGGGTGCTATCAATACAGCTAATACAATTAGTAATCCAAGTACTACAGTGGGGGCATAATTCATAAGTGGGTGATGACACATCGGTATCCAGAAAATATTAATTCCCAGTATCACATGTCATGCATGTTGAAGGAGTTTGGCATGCAGTGCATCCAAAAACAGGACAAGATCCACATGTGCCCGATGATGTGTTTAAATAATAACCTCCACCATTAAAACAGTTTGTACATACTGTCCCATCCGTAGAGCACATTTAACATCCTGTAAGTACTGAATCACACGGCTGACATGATGTGCTCGTCTATAAATAGTATCCAATACCACAGCCAGTGCAGCTTATGCTATCTGATGCGTCGATTGCACTACAAGATATACAGTTTGCAACCTGAGAACAGGAAATACAAATTCTTTATTGGTTAAAGCTTTAGCAATAACCCGATTGGCATCGACATTAATTACTAACTAACTCTCTAAAATCAGCACTATTGCACTGAATACAGTCATTATTTGCGGAAGATGTGCAATTCTAACAGGAATAGTGACATAAGGTGCAAACCCCAGTACTTTCGTCTCCATAGTAGTACGCAGCACAGGAATCCTGACAAACATCAGTGTCTAGGTTATAATATGGATAAGATGCTGAACAAGACCATGTTCTGATGTATAATGCTTGTGATATCGTTGAAGATAAAGTACACTCAGCGTTTAGTCCCGAAGTTGGCTGGGCTATTTCTATTGTGTCATCGATCACATCAAAGGTCCATCCATAATTAATAGAGCATTCCGCCTTTTCAGCTCTGAATGAGTTTAGACCCATTATTAAATTTCTTTCAAATTCACCAGGAATGATGATGTTTCCCCCCAAATGATTAACTGTATTAGTAAAAGTCTCCACCTTATAAGCATTTGATGATCTAATTCCGTCATAATTGAATATCAGTTAGCTAAAATGCATTTTGTAAATCTCGGTTTTAGCATTTACCGTCACTTCTATTGAGTAATAACTTGCATTCTGGATCTGAGGTATTGCGATGGAATATTAGACAGGGTAGTAGGTTGAAGTGGGACTGTTGTAGCCTGTTCCACCTATATGAAGGGTAGTAACAAATAGAATGATTCTGTACTGTGTATAAGGTGTTTGGAACATTCTTCCTGAAGCTTGACTGTCATAAAGTACCATCTACGTAAAAGTTCTCGAACCTCCATTGTCTGTAGTTATATTCGACTTCATTACGACGGGAAAAGTACCAATGGACCTGAGGAATAGTTCAATGGAACATTATCAAAAGAAAGCAGTTGATGGGGGAAGTTGGTGTCAATTGCTAGGTAAATGACGTCTAATCTTCCAACAGTGTTGGAACCAAATATTTCCACTTGAATTATGACATCGGTCCCTGATATGCTGGACTGAGTGACTTCAAAATTTTAAGTAAGAAGTTTATCGGACCCTGCGTTATTAATAAGGATACCCTGGTAGTTTTTAATTCCATAGACGAGATTTGGAAATGATCCTTGGAAAGCTCGATAAAAAGCGAAAGTGTGAGATGAAACTACTCCGCTCGAAGTAGCATCTTATATCAGACTGGAGGAACCTCCCCTAAAGTGTGAATTTTAGAACCAACTAGGAGGACTCGTCGTTAGCGACTAACTAATCTCGACTTGATACAAAAACGATAGAATGAAAAGAAACACTCCACCCATTGTCTGTGAAATCAATTATAATTGAAAATTAAAAATATTGGCAGCAAAAAATCTGATCTTTTATGAAGAAACATAAGCACTTGTCGACCCAACAACTCGTCTTTGTCTATTTCTTTTTGATAATTGAAGTTAATAATAAACTATCATATCAATCCTAAGAGAAACACTAGGACAAAATAGTCGCGAGATGAGTGAAAACAATCGACAAGATTTTTTGTAAAAGGGAAATATAATCACGATCAGCTTCAACAAACATATCCTGACTGCCTAGGGATTCAAGTCGTCCGAAGTGAGAATGGGGCATGAGAAAAATCTATAAAAGCCGTTTACGGGACTATTTCAGGTTCTTTCCGATGCTCATTATGACACCCCCCTCTACCTCGTGCATCTCCTATCTGGGAAATATCTTGCCTGTGGTAACAGAGGAATTAAACTGACTACCAGCAAGAAAAAGTCCTGTGAAATTATCTTCAAGCCCATATTTCGATGCCAAACCGCAATCACCAGAAAAGTCAGGGTTAACGAGTAGATTATCATAAGTCCAGCAGATCCTAGAACGAGATAAGATAACTTGGCTCTCGTGGCCAGTCCTTTCAGAATCAAAAACATCATGGGATACGAAATTCTCATCAAGAGGAACGAAGCAACCAATTTCATGCTCAAAGTTGTCAACTTAAAGGTAAAACCAGAAAATTTATTGACTACTCTCGATATTTATCAGCTAAGTAACCTTTAAACATAAAAGTTCATGGCTCTGAGAGAGAATACCGAAAATCAACTGAGTTTTCAGAAAAATATCAACCAATACGACACCTTCATCCAAATTTTGAGAACTAATAAGTTCATAACTTAAATTGTTGAGGATTAGATTGCTTATGAGCAGGAAATCTACATTCGATCTTTCAAATAAAACAAGTTCCTCTCAATCGATAATTGGGGTAAAGTAACATTGAGAAATTAACCTAATGATTCCTCGGTGTTTTCAATAGAACCTTATCACGAAGGAACTTTATCAGAGTAATCGTTAATAAAAATAAAACATAATGGCACAGGAAAATATCTTTCCGTCAATAAAAATGCCGCAATTGAGCCTTACAATTTGTTGAACATTTACAAGCTGAAAAAAATCGCGGATAAGACTCTCCGTAATACGATCTTTATTAATTAACTTTGCAACAGTTTGAAAGATTAGCTCTAAAGAGATGCTTAGATATCGACAAATCAAGCTAAAACAAGATTAAAATAGCATCTCAGGCAAATTATCAAATACATATATGGAAAAGTTGAAACCTAGTCTTTCCTATCAATATTTAGGTCCAAAAAGAAGAATGCCTAGTAGGAAAAATAGGCAAAAGAAGATAAAGGTTACAGCATCGACGATATTCGGATCATACTTACTGAGTCCTAACAAAACTTACTGGGAAACGTTGGCATCTTGTAAATTCTCAGGTAAATCATATAAAAAATTTTGTATGCCATGATTTAGAACAGCAACTTGTCGAATAACAACGAATCCAATCAGAAGTAGAGTGCAGATGAGCATTAAATCTTACTTTTCGCCATGATGGTTACCGGAGGTGTGTGCAGCAATCATCTTGAAAATACTAAAAAATTCATTGAGGGAATTAGAAACTACTATGAAGCAATTGGGTTTGTTGAAGGGACGATTTAGTGCCTTTATTACATTTTCCATAATAACAAAGATCACTTGATAGCTCTGGAAGTTATGGAGCATTAGGTTGTGATGGATCGTGAGTCAAGTGGCAAAAAAACCGAGATGGTTTCATCAATAAACCTGCTAATGAGCATTGTTGTGAGGAATGACAACACGGCAGAAATGAGGGTGAAAATAATGAAATTGCTGGAGTGTCTTTCAATTTCTAAACTCACGTCTGGAAGCTAGAACTTCTTCAGACATCAGACCGCAATTCTCAAAGCCATCAATTCCAAGAGGATGGGCAGCATTTTGCTCCCGATGAAGAACAACGAGCAAAATGATCTTATCCTGACCACTCTGACAAATACAGAGTAGGAACTGTAGGAGATAATCATGTGGAAAAGCAAGTATACTATCTAAATGTCGCTAATGGAAGCGCAGTTCAACCTATTTGCAAGTTTGTGTTTTAACCAACGAGGAGCAAACCTCGTCTACCTAAAAACTATTATCTCCGAAGAAGTCATCTATCGCTATCTCAAAGGAAATCTCTCTCCCTAGTTTCGCTAGATCTTCATGAGACTACTCATCTAAATATATCTCCAAAAATCAATCACCGTCAACTCCATCATCACCATCAATAGCGCCATTGCCAAGACGAAAAAGAGGACGAAAAGAGATTTGGAACCGAGTCTTACCGAGGAAAATGGAAATGGACTATCAAATCGCTTGATGATGGAGGAAAGTGACCCTTATGTCGAATTGGAATAGATGGATGTAAAGCATAGCCATCACAAGAAGACTTTGGAGAAAATACAGCTATTGGTCCTTGACGTGACAAAAAAGTCGATAGCTAACGAAATAATTGATCTGTCCTTTTATATGAACATTAAGGCTTTAAAGAAGTTCTTGGAACTCCAGATTCTCGATCGAAAAGATATCGCGAATTTCTAAGAGATACTCATAGATTTTGTAAAAAGATTCTCTATCCATGCCTTCCTCGAGGAAGAAAAGAAAAACCTAATGATTGAAATACTAGACATCTTCTGCTACTACTAGGAGATCCACCGGAAACAGTCTGCCGAAGATTTTATGCACAGACTTTCTAAATTGAGTAAACCCACTCCATAGTAAATATAAACCTAGTTTTTCCAATTCTGCGGCTAGAACCAATTCCTTTCCGGAGATACAACAACTTACGTCTAGATCATGGTCCCTTTAATAAAAAGATCGATGGAATTTTTGGATGAATAGATGTTTTACCACTCGACCCTATTCTTTAAACTGATTCAAGCGAGGAAGTCTATTTTTTTGGAGAACTTGAAAGATAAGATTGTGATTGCTTCCCAAAGAACTGACACTATCTACAAGAAAATTTGCAAAGTCGTTTCCTTGCTCAGGGACTCGATAGATTAATACAAGCAAATATTAGTCAATAATTAATTGGCTCGTGGAAATCAATAGCAGAAAATCTGTCATGGGCTCGACTAACTAAACTATTTATTCTACTAATGGTCATCAGAAACTTCAAAACAGGAGATATCAACCCTTACTCAAAACATATACAGATAACTTGGAGTTCACCAATTGGTCATAAGTCTTCTCCAATAAAATATCAACTAATCTTCAAAAAAGCCGTCCGCTAGTTTAATGAACGTGTTCAGAATATGTTTTGACTTTCTGATGCTATTGATTGACAAAAATGATTCAAATCTGCTATTGTTGTAGGGTTTTTTCAATGAAAACCGTGGAATTTTTGAAGTGCAAGATTGTGGGCAATCTAAATTTTTGTACAAAGTGCTAAAAACTCCCAAAAGCAAGTAATTTATATCTAAAAATATTTATTAGTGCCTTATGATCCATTTGAGGAACAATGAATCGCCCAGTCCCTACTCACTACTTTGCATTTAACTTTTATTATCGGAAACGAATGGTGACACAAGAGGACATAAAATAAATAAATAGTATCTGTAGAATATAGTTAACTTAATATTGGGTGATGAGAGTTTGGCAATGATGATTTTCAAGGTGGATAGATAGAAAAGGGGAATGTTCTAGGAGCACAAATATCGGTACTCCTTCAGATTTAGCACAGATTCCCGGAGTAAGAACAAATTTCACCCTTCTTGGACTCTGTATTTGATGCATCTCAGCAAACTACTTCTTTTGATGATTGAACACTCCCCCGAAAACAACAAACTCATCGAATTGGTTAAGTAGTACATTTCAGTCGAAATGTTTTTGCAGGAGGCCTTTAATTGTGATGATCTTCTCGAGAATATTTCCATGCAGGAACTGTCTGCTACTCTGATGAAGAAATAACTTATCAAACTGTTCCTCAGAACTCACACCGAAACCATCAGGAACATGGCTAACTAAGTTTAAACTGTCCTGGGATTCATTCAAAAAAATCATCAAAGGATTACACACGCCAGAAATGACTCTCTAGGAGGAGCCTAGCATCTCGTCGAATAGCTGGTTTCCGGAAGAGTCAACGACGATGGAAAAGTCATTATCTAAACTTTTTTTACTTCCGACACGTCCAAAAAGTCATTCATGAGTAATTTCAATCCAGTATATACTACCATCACCATTTACTACCCGTTTATAATCAGAATACTCCAAACTTTATCAATTTCTAACCAGAAAATTGACGAGAATTAGGCTCTAAGAAAAGAAGTTGAAGTACTAATCGATGTGATGTTCAGAAAGTTCAAATAGGTTATTTCGTCCAAACTCACATACAGTTAATATGTTCCCTTCCATAAAGATTATTTGAACGCAATCTAGAGTTGCGAAGAGGTCTTTCGAAGAAAAATAGGCTTCAATTTGGTTTACGAAGCCAGTGAGGACGAGGAAAACGACGGAGGAATGGATAGCAAAGTTAAAGACATGCTTTTTATTCCTCAAAAAATTCAAAATATTGTAGGGAACTATAAAGTTGCCAGCGCATCCCCATAAAAAACGTAAAAAGGCATTTATCAATGTTTGTTAGCACTTTTCTTCTCAAAAAAAATTAAAAAATAGCTTTAGAAAGATATTTAGTAGGCGAAACTGGAGTGTGGAAAAGAGGAGACGTAAAATAGTTTTAAAATGACAGTAAAGCTGATCGATAAACACAGTGACTAGTTTCATAAGTTCGTGAACAATTTGTATGGGCTTGTGAAGGTCATTGAGCCTTAACATAATGAGAAAATGTTGTCAAAAATAACTGCTATGCTTGCTGATGAGAGCGAAGATCTATCGGGGAAGAAGCTAGCTCAGTTTTTCCACATATCTAATGATTTTGTAGAGTCGTATCTGGATGTCGTCAAACATAACAATCAGAGCATATTTTAAAGAATGAAAATCAACCCCGTTGTTAATCCTCATTAACATAATGCTTCATTCTCGGGAAACGAGTTTAGTAAGTAGCTAAAATAACTGTACCCCCCAGGATTCATACAAAGAATCCTTAAACTTATTGACTCCTAGAAAGAAGCCTAGTTGAGTTACAATGCTTCCAATCAGTTGTAAAGATAAATGAAAATTTTTTCCATGTCTTATGAAATGGCCTCCTAAAGGGTGACGATTTAGTAATGCCTTTTATGGTTTAGAAACACCCTGTTTATTTTACCTGCTTCGACCAAATAGCACACTTTGGTTGTGGTTTCAGCAGTTGTGTAATTGTTAAAAGCCTACGGAGCATTCATAACTGAGTTTAAAATTCGCTATCTGAGCAAATAACTTCAAAGGAAGCTTTAGCTTTGCTGGTCGATATTGTTTCACGCCATAACAGGTTGTTGCATGAAAAATATTGCGTACATGATTGAAAAGCAAGTTTGGAACTAGGCAAATCTAATGCTGAGACTGGACGATAGTTATGAAAAAAATATGAACGAATTAGAGCATAGTAGAAAATAACTTTTCAAAAGAACCAAAACCAACAACCTAAAACCAAAGGCTCGAAATTACATTTAATAAATAAACCAGGTCTACAGCAACTCTAGGGAGTTTTACTAAGACTATTTCCCAGCAGATGAACTTTTCCCCTATCTTCCAAATAAATCCTACTACTCTAATCTAAAAAAGTGGGTCATTTCATTCCTCAAAGAGTTCAAACTTCTGCCTCCGAGGGTTGCCCATCAATTCCTCACTAGAATCAGTGTAGCAACGCTGGACAAAAATATTATCGACACTTGGGAAAAACATTAAAACCTATTTCATAACTACGATATCGGTTCCGTGGATGTTGAAATTATCTATCCTAAATAGCACGGAAAACACTAAGTTGCCAACAACTTGAGCTTTGAAAATGCCGCAGATCTTTGTAGTCTTAAAATGTACATCGAAAATACAGCTGATCACGGAGAACTATAAAAATAATACAAAAACTCCCGCATAGACTTTGCGAACAGTCATAAAATATAATCAATATTCACTTCAATCTCTACTTTTATCACAGATTTATGTTTACTTTTCATCTCGTGCCTACTACCTTTGTGTCAAAAGCCAAAAGAAAAGGAAAAAAAAGATATTCAGTCTATTATGAAATTCTTTTTTACTAAAATAGGAAGGCTTTAAATTTTGAATAATAACAATCTCTACACTGTCGATTATCTGATTCAACCGTAGTGCAAAGTTAACAATTAAATGCACAAAAAATTCTTAGGGAAAATAAATTTTATATCAATTCAGTTGAAGCTATAGTCGATCATCAAAAATGGTCAGTACTTTATTTTGTTTTTTGCCAATTAAAGACGCTACTACTAAAAATTTCATGAATGGAGAATAATGCAGTTTTTAGATGTTCACTTCAGTGTCTTAAAGTGGATAGCCTTCATTCTCATTACAGTGCAAAATTTATTGTTGATAATCAACTCTGACACAGGCGAATATTTTACAAGTCTAGATTTCTCACAGCCATTCATGATCTTGCAAGTGATCAATATGTTTATTACCTATACGGTGTTCGTCGCCTACTTTCTCAAAGATGTACCATTGCTCGTTGCAAGAATGGATCTTCAACTGGCGAGGCGAGCCCAATCGTACGGGTCAAATTATAAAAACTATTCAAAGTTTACCAAGTTTCTGATAAAAACTTCTAAGATCCTTTTCGACCCGACAATGTTATACCATATACTCTATACCCTAGCAGTTTCACTCATCCTTTTTAACAAACTATTCGCCTCATTGGTTTTGCTTGATATCTTTTTCCAGATTCCCACCTTAAGTACACATGATTGTGATTTCAGGAAATCTTCTGAATGCGATTTGGAAACCGAGGATATAGCTGCTTCTGGCCATTATTTCATTTACTTTGATTCAGTACTTCTTTAGCATATTGATGTTCTTCGGATTCCCAACGTAAACTTTGGGCTTTTGTGCGACTTTAGGGGGGTGTTTTGGGTTTGTCTTTGTCACAACTTACAAAGCGGTCGGTGGATTTGTCGGCTATTTGTTCCAACAGCAGGAGTAATCAGTGACAAATCTGACAACTGTGACCTTCTTTGACATATTTTAGGACATTTATGTAGTTCTCATCTTTCAGATCTTTTTCGCTCTGATTTTATCAATTATCATCGACAACTTTACGCAAATCAGAAGTTAACAAAATCAACGACGGTAAATTCTCTAGTCTAAATGTATTGTCTGCAATTTGGATCGAACTATTTTCAACGTCTCTTCGAAAATGAATTTTAAAGGTCACATAGCTATTGATCACTCCATTTGGAGCTATTTTTACTATTACCAGTATGTGCTTAAAAAGGACCCTCTCATGAGAAACGCTTTTGAAAGAAATATTTATGACAAAAGGAACGCTGAGTTCCTTCCGAATGGATTTGCAAAAGGTCTGAAATAACCATAGGAAGACATAAGCAAGTCAATATAAAAACTGTTTGTTTGATTTATTTGAGAAACAATTTGTTTCAGTCTGATTGAATTGAATCGCATAAATATGGATCGAGAATTAACAAAAAATACATTGACTCAATAAGGCAATATCTTTATATCTCCGTTGCTCCAGGTCGTTACCCATTTTGGTAGCATTTTCAATTTTATTTGTGCCTTCTAAAGTGAACATGACATGAGGTAATCTGTTAAATATCATTTAACTGGTTACCATCAAACAGAATTCAAGTTTGTATACAGATGACCTGCTTAGACACAATTGCATTTATTTTCCGGGAAATACTGTTATGAATTGACAAGACTTCCTCTGGTTTAGTACATAAATTCTAATTGATGGCCACCCATTATATAACTTCAACTCTAATTATTTTGAATTTTGAGAGCATAATTGAAATCAAAATGGTTACCAAAATGGTTGAAAGATATATCTAATGAAATGTAAGTGGGTTTCATTGTGGGTCAGTGTGCCTTTATATATCCCTCCTTTAATATATTAAAGTCAACATTCGTACCTTAATAAATTATATTTTTTATTAATCATGATATGTATGGTAAAGTCGTCATTTTTTAAAAGAATTTCTTAGAAAATTTTATAATATTATTGCAATGATGGACATTTTAGAGCGTTCAAAAACTTTCTCAACTCAAAAATTGGGTTTAGTTATATTTTCGATAAATTATTTTTGGAAGTTATTTCTTATATTCTATTAAAATTTTACTAGGCACTTTAATTCATAACCAATTTTGAACATATTGTGTTCAAAAATAAGTTTGAAAAAGCAATACAATTATGTTCAAAACCTTTCACATCCACAAGACGGTACAATTGTATCGCACCTATCACTAGTCTCAAAACGCCTGGGTTTAGTGTTATATAACTTATTTTATTTCAAACTAAACATGACACATTCGAGAAAACTGAGAAGACTATCAATCTTGAAAATGTTATACGTGTAGAAAATACTGTATCCATTAATTGAAAAAGTTTACTTTGCACAGTGGAAATATATGCCATGCAGAGGCGAAATTAAGTAAAATTTCAATTTTAAGGCAATGATTGGTTTTTCCAGCAGATGTCGATGGTAGATAATCATGTTTGAATTTTTGGAGGTAGCTTTAAAGCCAGAATTTTTGACAGTGAGTGTCTAAAGTTCAGGTTTTGGGCCATTTCCCCCATAAAATGGAGGTAATTTGTAAAACAAAAGTCCCACAGAATTCCATTTTTGGAGTTGTTGGGGGCCTGAAAAAGTGATATCAAGACAAATGAACTGCCCCAAAGTGTTCCATTATCATACATACTGATTTAAAGACTTGATTTTTGCTTCAATGGGTTCTACTGAATGAAGGTTGACCGTTGAAAAATGTTGTAAAATTTGTTACTTTTCAATATCATTATTTGCAAATACTGAATGAAGCTTTATGGACAAGAAGTAATTTCATACAAAAATATTTCGATTTTTCATGGAATATGCCATGTCGTCTATTGTTCTAATTAAATAAGATTATCATGTCTTTCATTTCTCGTTCAATTCTAAAATCTCTGACCTATTCAACATATGTGACAAACAAAAGCAGAATTAGACTATCCATTCACATAATGAATGGGTGGTTTTTTCATTGATGGTCACACATGAGAATGAAAGTTGCTCTTTCTAAACCAAAATCCTATTCACCTGGATAAATTGAAGCTCTTTAAGAAATGAACGAGGATTCAATTCCATGACAAAAATATTTAACAAGAACTATAATTGGCATATCCTGACTACTGTGCTTTGTATAGATGATTCTGTGTCCATGCATTCCCATCTTTTATCTGCCAGAATTTGCTCTGGTTGATCTTCCTGACTTTGCAGTGCTCTGTCTTGATCCATCATCATAATCTCTAGAGCTTCTGGCTGATTGGTCTCTTGAATACTCCCCAGAACCTCTTCTTGACTCATTTCTGAAAGTAGTAAGTGTGGGCAGAAATTTTTCATTTTGCTCGGGAAAAGCAAAATTTGGTTTGGTACCTATTTTGATATTTCTTCTAGAAAAATATCAGTCCTTATGCACAGTGATTCCGAACAGATCCAATGACTGTTTTTGCAAACCTTTCTCTTGACTAGTACACCTTTCATTGCAACAAAAGAAAAATTTCAATCCAAATTATTTGGCCATTTTGATTTAAAACCAAACAGGATTGATTTTTCATGGTCAAATCCAGACTTTGAGAATTAAGAGTGTACCTGCATATAAAAGTATGTACTACAATTGCTGGATCAGTTTGGGCACGGCGTACATGAAGGTTATTACAGGGGTCTCTCGATTTAACGACACCCGATTTATGACATCTTTTGATATTACGACATATTTTCAGTTCCAAAAAGGGTTCACTTACTTAATAAACCTATCAAAATAACGACAATCTCACAGTTTAACGACAGTTTCCATGCTTCCCAATTGTGTTGTTAAATTGAGAGACCCCTGTAATGATTTTTCTAAGTAATGGGTACCAATTTTTACTTCTATTAAATGAGCAAAGACTCAAGATTTAAGCTAAAAAGAAGCTCAGATTTAAAATTTCATTATTTATTGAATTCAGCTTTCCTCGAAAAAATTAAATTTCTGTCCATACCTAGAAGTAGCACTGACTTCGCGTGATTCTCTTGCAGAAGGATCTCGAGAGTAATCTCTTGAACCTCGTCTAGAATTGTTATTAGATCTGTCAGACCTTGGAGAATACTGTCTGGATCCATGGTCTGACTCATCCCTAGACTGTCTTCTAGAAGGTTCAGCAGATCCATTGTGGGTTCTGGCAGAAGGATCCCTAGAATTTTGATAGGAATCCCTTGCAGATCGGGCCGACCTTGGAGACTCATCACGAGAATTCCTACGAGAGTCATCACGGGCAGTGCTCTTCCTTGAGTTGGGTTCAGACCTTCCATCATGTGATCTAGCTGTGCTGTGACGTGATCTATCACGTGGAGAATTGTCACGACTCCTGTGACTTCTTGCAGAACTCTTATTGCTTTTAGCTGTAGAGTGACGACTGTAGTCACTTCTAGCTGAATTGTTTCTACTTTCAGCTGGAGTATTGTCATAAGACTCATGATTTCTTGGACTTGGACTGGGAGATCTCCTTGGAGTTGGTGATCTTCTTGGGCTTGGTGATCTCCTTCTTGGTGGAGAAGGTGATTTTGGCTTGCTTCTCTTTGCACTTTTTGCACTCTTTCCTCCACTGTAATTTCCTCCATAAACACCACCACCATCATCATCATCTTCATCATCACTATTATTTTCACAAGCAACTTCTTCATAATCTTTTTGTAGAGCAGCTGTGTCCTCTCTTGCCTCAGCAAACTCTCCTTCTTCCATACCTTCACCAACATACCTGAATAAGAATGATACTAAACAATTGTTAAAGTTCATTTTTTATGCTCTTTTAGCGAGGTTCTGAGCAAGATTGCAAAAATCCCCCATTTTCAATTGTCTCAAAAGAGGAATTTTTTGATTTTAAGGGTCAATTTTTGCTTCAGTTACTTGTTTCATGATGAATTTAACTTCTTGGGAGCTTTTAGTTCATATTTGCCCTGTTCAAAAAAATATACTGATTAAAGAACAAAAGGATTTAAAGTGAGCTTACAAAAATTGTAGCTAATTTTACTAAATTTAATTGTGCCTATTTAAGAGAATGGCTAATACAGGAGGAAACAAAATCCATGAATATCTTTGCCATCAATGAAACTTGATTTTGATTTTGTAATCAAAGTTAAATAATGAGGAAGATATTTTCGGATTCTATTTCCCTTTCTAGGCACAATACATCTGAATTCAATCCTTCAAATTCTTAACTGATATTCTACGTAAAATGGACCAAAATTACGGTGTTACTCAAAAATGACCTAAGGCAAATATAGCTAAAATGATTGGATGGATTGCTTTGTCCAGCTCCATGCAGGTTTGCCTCACCAAGAAACTGTGTTACAGAACGGGGTGAAAAATCCATCTAATCCTTTCAGCTATATTTTAGTCTTACTGATCTTTAATAACACCAGGCTTTTTTGACGCCGTTTTAAATGCGTCCAAATTTGAGAAATTTCGTAACTGTCAGTTTTTGCAATTTTGAGGCTCAGTTTTAGAAAAAATTTCTCAGTTTTTGGAAAAATTTCTCAGTTTTTGAAAAAATATTCTCAGTTTTTAAGAAAATTTCTTTAGTTTTGAGAAAAAGTTCCCAGTTTTTCCGAAAAAAGTTTAAAAAATCATAATTTTTGGAAGTTTTGTCTAAAATAAGGTAAAATTATCCATTTTTTGACAAAAACATACCAAAAACACCTTCTTTTTTACTCATGGAAAAATCTTTAAAATTTTAAACTTTTCGTAAATCTCAGTTT
>JAOWAT010331947.1:3423-13671 GCA_028571025.1 Longipedia americana | reverse complement strand
TTATTCTCCCTATTAAACTTCAAACAAAATGTAAATAAGAATTCTGGAGCTTATTCTTTAGTTAAAGATTTATTGGGAGAATAATATGGAAAAAAGTAAATTGACCCAAACTTTGTTTCGTGGGCTAGGCCTAGGTCTAAAATGGAGGTGAACAAATTTTGGTGAGATTTATAGAAGTGAAAATTTTAATTTTTGCTCACTTATATTCCGTGTAATTTATTATGAACTACATTGTACTCTATTTTGATGGTTTGAAGTACATTGGCCTCATGTTATTTCGACAGTTTGACTATTTTTTGACTACCTTTACTAAATCAGCCTCTTTATATTACACTATTTTTTATAACCATCAATCTGAATTTTTCTAAGCTAGGACATTTATTAAATAAGATGCTTATCGTTACTTCATAAAATTTGAAAATTCTAGCCTAGGATGCTTATAAAATTAATGCTAAGAAAAAAAGAGTGAGTAGAGGCGTATTTAGTTAAGTGAGTTAAA
The DNA here is from genome assembly GCA_028571025.1 of Longipedia americana. NCBI lineage: Eukaryota > Metazoa > Arthropoda > Copepoda > Polyarthra > Longipediidae > Longipedia > Longipedia americana. Next base: position 13,172 of record JAOWAT010331947.1, on the reverse strand, counting down.
GAATGTCAATATTACGAGAGTTCATACCAATGTATTCTAAAACTGTAAAAGTAAATCAGGTTTAATGTAGTGCAAATATTCAAAAATGATTTTTCAATTAAAAAATGTCATCACCCTTTAAAGACACACTGACCCAAAATTGAATTGAATTAGAAGTCTATTTTAACCTTTTTGTTAACATTTTTAAATTTAATTATGCCCTCAGAAGCCTAATTTGTCTGAGTTTAAATTATTTAATGAGTGACCACAAATCAAATTTGTCTATGAAATTAGAGCAAGTTATTTCAATTTGTCAGCGTTTCCCGAAAAATATGTTCCATTATGTGTCAAAACTTCCTCTGCTTCTATGCATAAATTCTGATTGATGGTCCCCCATTAAATAATTTTGGAAATTATTATTCAAATAATTATGGCTTTTTATGAAATATATTCAATTGAAGATGCTACCAAAATTATCAAAATATTTTTCGAACCAAATTTATGGACTTTTAATTTTGGGTCAGTCTGCCTTTAAAGAATAATAAGGATTATGGTAATATTCAAAGGGCCAGAGCCTCCAATCAATGCATTTTGCACAAAGAGTACAATCTCAATGTCGTTCTGATGTGACCTCCTTCTGCAAAATTGTTCATTGTTCGGTACTTCCTCTGTTTCAATCAAATAATTGCAAATCCATAAATGAAAGAAAAGTATTTCAATAATTTCAGTAGAACAGAGGCAGTAGCAATCATCACTTGTGAGATCAATATCACAACAATAATGATTTCAGATCTGCAAAAAGCCCTTTTTTGAGAAAAACTTGTTTGATATGACGCAAAAAATTGACCTAGAAATTGAGGTTGGATACAAAAATTGCTCTTTGTTTACAATTGTTTGGAGAGTGCTTTGGCAGTGCAGTTTTAAATGAAACACTTGTACAAACATTGCCACTTGCTAGATGGAAAAAATATGGAACATTCTGAATTATCAAATCAAGGTGGACAAAAAATATACATTCAGAATTATCAAATGAAGATAATAATTATTTTCTAAAATTGTATGGTACATTTTTAGAGAATTTTTACAATGCACGTTTTTGCAAATTCTATTGAGTTACCCAAGAGCTTGCCTATTGCAATGTTAAATGTTGTTTGTCAAAATGCAACAAAATGTAGAATGGGTTTTTCCCTGAAATGATATCTTTGCACTTCCTGAAGCATTATCAGAAAAGTATGTGTGTTAAACAAATATGAAAATCTGCCATTTTCTGGAAAGTAAATATTCTGAGTGAAAGTAATATGTCTGTCTTCATTTATAAATCACCCTACTTTGTACTAAATATTACATTACTTCCCACTTTCCCGTCATTCCCCCTTTCAAAAGGTGTCTCAAAAACATTATTTTCTCGTTATAGTGTCTAATGATGTCAAAAAGTTTTGAATGAATGCACTTTTTAAAATTTGTTTGATTAAAACATTTATTGGCTGGAAAGGATGCTGAGATGTAAAGCTTTGACTGCTTTCTAAACTTAGATTTTAAATCTTAGTTTATCATAATAATTAAGTGTTCTAATTCTTGAATTTTTGAAAAAAAATATGAAAATGATTGATTAATGATGCTGATTGTAATTTATGTAAATGGACTTGCAAGTTTGTAATTGTTTCTGATTAATGTCATTAACTTTTTTTGAATAATGCAATTTTTCATGAATCTATTTAGAATAAGATTTTAACCACATTAAGTAAAGATATGCATTTATTGTGTTACTAACAAATGGTGCATCTAAAACACCCAGTACATTTCAGTGATGAGGGATAACTGTACCCACTTCTTCATCAATTTGCAGACAACATTAGTCTCATCAGACAAGAAGAAGATCACATCTGAATCCTGAAAAAGGACTACCGTCATTTAGGGCCATTGGGGAATTTATAGATTTCTGGAAACTTTAAACTTTTTTCAGAAAATGCATATGGTAGTACATACTTTATGATTAATTTCATTATGTAAGGTTCTATCCAAATTCAAAAATAAAATGATTTAAAGATTTTATCAAGAGAATAAATTTGAAACTTCAATCTTCAACATTATTTAACTAAAACAAGCGACTGTTGTTTCAATAAGCAAACACGCCTCACCTCAACCCACGGTAAAGTACTTCCCCTTTTTTCTTGACCCCTATCAAATTCCTCTGGGGTTAAAAGACTGGGCTTAAATATCACTAAAATACCCTTTTCTTCTTGACAAGTAATGATATTTTCTAGGCAATAATACCCTTTTTCTTTCCCGTGTTCGTCAATGTCATACATTGGCATGCACCCAACTTTTGCAGGAGGGGGGGGGGGTATGAACATTGAGCAGTAAAATTCTTTGAGATGTCCTTTTTCCAGGGTTTTTCCTATAATGATAAGAATTGACCCGGCCATGGTTTTGAATGTTTGTACAAAAATGCATGTTTTTCAAAAATAATTGTAAATAAATACATAACTTGATTAACCCCTCCCCCCCTTTAAAAGTATGAGAGATCTTACACACAGCAGTGCTCGGGGATAATAATGAGATTTCTGTTGTCTGTCACAGTTAAGTCTTGATTGATGCATTGAAGAGTTTTTGTGGAGGTTTTTTTGTATAATATATTATATTTTGTATATTAGTTCTTATAATATTAGTTCTTATAACAATAATAATAAATTATTGAAAAATATAAACATACAATATCTGAAAAGAATATGAAGGTCAAAAATGATGAATTTCGTAAAAATAAACAAACTTTTTTTGGCCAAAAGAATACTAATTTTCGCCATATAAAGTATATATAATGAAATATTTTAGCAGGGTAACCTTTCAATTCAATTAATGATGGTGATTTGAAACCCATGCTGGGTAGTAGGTATGTGAAGAAGATATCTCTGAATATATGATGCTATATTTTTGCAAAGAAAAAATGAAATTATTCAGGTGAATTTTTCTTGTTCTAAAGGTATGGGAGACTTGCAAAAAGCAGCAGGTATGGAAAAATGTTTCCTAAAGAGAACAGTATGGAATCATTTTATATAAACAGAGATTTTTCTTGGCTTTAATAAAAATTGTTTTTAATTCTCCCTTCTTAATTTTATTACATTATCTCTAGGCTTTTTTACAAGTCTTTCAAAAGTGTAATCAATAGAAATCCAATGATTGAAGTGCTGAAAGTCTTTGGTGATTACATGTGACATATGCCAGGCTTTTTTTTGACAAAAATTTTGCCAAAACTGAGCGAAAAAATTTTCGCGAAACTGAAAAAAAAGTTTTTAGATTCTGAAAGTCATGTTTTAAGCGCAAAATTTGCGATTTTTAGGCAAAAATTACAATATGTTTTCAATTTTCCCCAAAAATTTCGCCAAAACATCAATTTTAGGGAAAATTTTTCAAAAACTGAGAAAATTTTCCGAAACTGAACAAAACTTTTTCCGAAACTGAGTAATTTTTTCAAAACTGAGCTCAAAAAATCGTCAAAACCACGAAATACAAATTTTTAAACTTTATTAAGGGTCTAAAAAGCGTCAAAAATAAAGCCTATGCTGATAAAAAATTGTTGGTGTTTAGATTTGTGCTCTGTGTATGATTTTAGACATTTTACAAAGATGTCAAGGAGTGTTCACAAAATTCATAAAAAATACTTTTGATGTTTTATCTTGATATTTTAAGAATTCAATAGCAACAGACAGATAAGCATTTTGTTTAGTTTACTAATGGACTATTAATAATGTTTCTTAGATTAAACATGGAAAACTATTTATGTGATGGAAATAAAACAAAGCTGTTTGAAAATTCTACAATTTGCAGGATAAGTTTTGGGACATTGTTCAAAATGAAATTTTTCCATAGCAGAAAAAGTTGACATGAAGCATACATTAAAAATGCAACTGAGACTTCAAGCAAGTGTTTTTCAAGGACTATTATTGTAGGTCTGCCTACGTATGCTTCATGAAAATTCTCTTTTTAAAGAAATTGACACTTTTTTATCATACCAATTTTTTATAGATTTTTAGAATGTGTCTCAATTTATCCTTATGTGTACTTTGTTTTAAACATGCTTTCAGATGTTCTCTAACTGAATGATAGCTGACACATTATTTACAGAGCTGTTATTTGTATAATGATTAATTTCACATCGTTTGATAAAGGTTCATTTCAAGGATTTTTTTGCACATATGTCAAATTTTTGTCCGAAAAATTAAAATCAGCTTTCAAAAATGATTTTGATGTGTTTTCTAGAAATACCTTTCTTGTCCGGTTTGTTTGCAAGACAATTGAGTTAAAGACCCTAAATCTGCGGAGGGTTTTGAACTCTCATTTTTTTGCTGCTGCCAAGGCTCAGAGAGCCGCCGGAGGCAGCATAGGAACTGTGTTTTGTCAGGTTCTTGTTCTTGTTCTTCCGCCTTTTCTGAAATTTGGCTTAAAGTTATGCAAAGTGAGGAAACGTTCTATGTTTATATGATGATCATATATTACACTGTTGTAAAAATAGTGTGTTGAGTAGAAAATTGTTTATAGCTACAAAGCGGCTGGCTCTTACTCATCAAACATTAACAAGTTTTGAGTCCAAAATGAAAACAAAATTGTGTTGTCATCTTGACTCATATGTATTGAAAGGAGGTGTAAACTTAAGAACGGTGATTTTAACGTCAAGCCTTAATTTTCTGCCTGACTTAGCTTGGACAAAATCAAAACAAAAATCGATCCAGCTAAATGGGCAAAAGGGGATTAACTAGTTTTTAATTCAAAAAACCAGTTAATTTTGTGTACTTTTGATAAGGTATAAAAAGGCAGGACCAGTATGATAACTTCATCAGTCTGATCTAATAGTCGAGCAAGAAAGATCTCTCTGCTCCTATCATGATCATGACATACCATTTAAGTTCATTAGTTCGTAGCAAGGTAGATTTGTTATAGTTTATTAATATGACTGTGACTTTTATCTTGTCTTTGAATTAATTGTAGGAATATGGAAAATATTCAAATGTGAACAAATAATGCTTTTTGTGAATTATGAGGATGGGCCATGAAAAATGTACTGAAGAAAAAGTATGTGTAATACATGTACACAGTTTCGCGGAATTTTCAGTCAATATTAAAAATGGAAAGAATTTTTCAGCTTAATGTAATTATTGCATTTTTCATCTTTGAATGTTTTAGCATAATTGTCCGAATTTTCAAGATTAAGTACAAATGATATTGATATAATATCGGGAATATTGTCAAACTGATCATAGATATCAATTGACTATTACAATTAAGATAGTCTGATTGTCTTACTTTATATGGTTCAATGGAATTAATTTTTAAATTAAAGGTGCCACTTTTAGTAAGATTTACTTATTATTTTACATTTACCAATTGAAGGTCTAATTTGGCACACATTTTGCCCCGAAATTCAGAATAACACTAATTATTATGTGTTGATTTTTTGGAAAAGAGTGTCTCAACATGATTTGATTTTTACGGAATATCAGAGATCCTGATAAGCATGAGATTTAAGATAAATTTTCAAAATATTCATGCAAAGAACAACTTGATGAAATCAGATTTCAAATATTATGTAAGGTAACAATTTTTCCGGGAAAGTGTGAGGGGGACATTAAAAATATTTCATATTTGCACTCAATTTGGGCCAAAGAACAACTTGATGAAATCAGATTTCAAATATTATGTAAGGTAACAATTTTTCCGGGAAAGTGTGTGGGTGACATTAAAAATATTTCATATTTACACTCAATTTGGACCATAGAACAACTTGATGCAATCAGATTTTAAATATTATGTAAGGAAACAATTTTCAATTTTTACGGGAAAGTGTGAGGGTGACAATAAAAATATTTTATATTTGCACTCAATTTGGACCAAAGAACAACTTGATGAAATCAGATTTCAAATATTATGTAAGGTAACAATTTTCAATTTTTCCGGGAAAGTGTGAGGGTGACAATAAAAATATTTCATATTTACACTCAATTTGGACCAAAGAACAACTTGATGAGATCAGATTTTAAATATTATGTAAGGTAACAATTTTCAATTTTTCTGGGAAAGTGTGAGGCTGACAATAAAAATATTTCATATTTGCACTCAATTTGGACCAAAGAACAACTTGATGCGATCAGATTTTAAATGTTATGTAAGGTAACAATTTTGAATTTTTCTGGGAAAGTGTGAGGGTGACAATAAAAATATTTCATATTTGCACCCAGCTTTAACAAAAGAAAAACTTGATGCAGTCAGATTTTAAATATTGTGTAATAAAACAATTTTCAATTTTTCTGGGAAATTGTGAGGGTGACAATGAAAATGATTTCATAATTGCACCCAGTTTGAACCAAAGAATAACTTGATGCGTTCAGACTTTACATATTATGTAATGTAACAATTTTCAATTTTTTCGGGAAAGTGTGAGGGGTGACAATAAAAATAATTTCATATTTGCACTCAGTTTGGATCGAAGAACAACTTGATGCAATCAGATTTCAAATATTATGAAAGGTAACAATTTTCTTTTTTTTTCGGGAAAATGTAAGGATAACACTGAAAATAACATTGTGTTTAAAATGAGTAAACACAATTTCAATTTTTTCTGGGAAAATGTTACCGAACCATATTATTATACATAGTCCCACCAAAAATCTATCTAGAACGAAACACTTGTGGTTTACTATTGTATATAATAAAACCTATGTTTAACTCAGAACTAATTTTTACAATTGAAAAATTTAATATCTTCTATAAAAAATTCGAAGTCATTTTTGTATAATCATCCTATATTACTTACTCCATTTCCTTCAATAATTAGTAATCTCAGTCAGACGGGGAGATTCTGCTTGCATTAAAACTAAGTAAGGTTTGATGTTAAATTCATCAAAATTCACCCCCTTCTTAAGTTTACACCTCCTTTAGGAAATTTAAGCAAGAAAAATTTTTTTTCGAAATTTTTGAATTTTTGACCCGCGGGGCGGACCGCGACCGCGGACCGTGCGTCGCAGGTCAAAAATGTTTTTTAACTATCGTAAGGGACCTATATACAAAATTTCAGGATGATATCTTCAAAATTGACAAAGTTATTAACTTATGTTGGACTTTGGAGAAGGAGGAGAAGGAGAAGAAGAAGAAGAAGGAGAAGTCAAAAAAAGAAATTATCTGACGAGGCTTCGCCTCGTAAAAAGTGGTGGTGGTTTACAACTAGGATGGGAGGCAAAAATTTTTTCAACTGATTTTTTATTCAAATGTCATTTCCAAATTTTTCAGCTTAAAATAAAAAAAGTTCAGCCTCCCTTTAACCCTATCGACCCGAGAAAGAAATGTAACGAGTGTTATACCTGCCGATAATATCAATAGTGAATTGTCTCTTTCAGTGTCACAGCAAACTTCAAATGCCTCTAGAACATCCAGTTTTTGGAAAATTTTCAAAATTTCATATTTTCTAATGAATTTTTATTCAAGTCTCACTGAAATTTGAATTTTTTCCAAAAACTTCTAATCACAATGAATATTAGAGCAAAATTGATATTATTGGTTGCATTTTTGGTTTTTCCTATCTCGGCAAAACTTGCATTATCACAATTGATATTATCGGGTCGAAAGGGTTAAAGTAGTGTCAAAATAAAATTACTAATGTATAAAATTGTAAAATGTTTATGGCTTATGAAATTAAGTGCATGTGCTTGTGTAACTTCCAGGTAGCTTTAATCTCTCCACCAGACCCCTATTTGTGTGATCTTCTCTTTTCAAGGTGAATATCACTGAACTGCTGCATTATAAGCTTTTGAGGATATCTTGAACTTTGATGTCATCCTGAAAAGAAAGAATGAGAAAAGCCCAATATAAATTCATTTACACTGATTCAAGCTGGTCTAAAGGTGTATTGAAAATGGTTGGATCAAGGCTACAAAGCATTATTGAAAATGAAACTTTCTCAAGAATTGTAGCCTTGATCCCATCACCTTATTTTTGGCAAAATTTTTGACAAACTCAGGCCCATTTTCACAAAAACTCAGTCAGAAAATCAAAAAACTCAGAAATACAAAATTTGGCCAAAATCCAACTTTGTCAAGAATGGATTTTTGTTCAAAAATAGGCTGTCTCAAGCGCATTTTGAAAAAAAAAATGACAAAAAATTTCTAAACACTCCCACATTTTCAAAAACTAATGCCAAATTTTTCTGAAAAGTAAGCAATATTTTTTCAAAACCTCAGCTCAAAAAATGTATAAACTCAGATATACGAAATTTGTCATTATTTAATTAATGGTCAAACCGGCAAAAAAAGCCTGAGAATAGATTTATGCTAGATACAGTCTAGTGAGAATATCTAATCGGTGATAAACCATTCATATATAGTTAAGTGAAAGATGTAATTTATCATTAATTAGTTATTCCTGGTGACCCTACTCAAGGAAACGCACACTATCTTTTTGAAGACTTTCAGAAGCAATGAATGTTGCACATTAAAAAGAATTAACAAATTTAGACTTGTTCTTTCCATTTTTGGTTCAAAATAGATAATTAGTAGGATAATTTGAATAAAATCATAAAATCAATCAAATTCATACAACTAAGAACAGACTTGGTAGTGAAAGAGTCTCAGATCATTGATAAAACAGTTTCCAACATGATTTTATGGACCCTATTGTAGAATCATTAATAGAAACAAACTATTTAGAAGTTCATGGACATTTTAATTCATTTATTCCTAAATACAATATCATTGGATACATATTTTCAAGATGTTTTTACATTGATCATGAGTTGAATATTCCCAATGCAATCTTCTCTGCAGTATATGCTCCTTTTGGAATCCTAAATTTGAATTTTTTTCTTGGATTGATCTTTAGTACTATTATTTAGGTCTACAATAGTGAGTAACTTAATATTTTTAACACACACTTGTTACTCAAAAAATTCAATTCAAAAAGTGTCCTAATTTTTAACATTTTCTTACATTGGAAAGTGTGGTGTAGTGCTAGGACACTAGATGGAGTTTTAAAAGTCTTGTTTGGCAGAGTATAAATTTCATCATTGTAGATGCTATCATGAATCTAAAACTTTTGAGAACATTTCTAGTAGTCTTAAAAACTTATCATTAGATCCATGGGGTGGAGTGGCCATATGCCAAGGGGTGAAATGGCCATATGACACCCTTATCACAAATTTCAATTTTCTTTCAAATTACAAGCTAAATTGTCCTAAATGATGTAATTGACACTAAAAATAACTTCTACTTAAATACTTTTGAAAAAATTTCAATTTTGATGCAGCTATGAGCAGTTTCATTTTTATAGTCTACTAGCTGTAGTACCCGGCTCCGCTCGGGAAATGAAAATTACAAAGTCCATGTCATAATTTTGATTCATAAAATTACAAAGTGGAAAAATTTTAAAAAGTTTGTTAGATGTCTTTAAAAACAATAAATGTTATTCATTCATTCATCGTCTGCATCATCCACATCCTTCCTGATCCATTACATACCATCCTAACACTACATAAAAAGTTTCATTCAGATTGGTCAAGGGACCTGGGAGTAGTTAATTAACCAACGGAATTTATTTCAGCTTTATATATACAGATAAGGGACTAAAATTAAGATTTTTAACAGTTTACAGTTTTTACTTCTTTTTCTGGTTTAAAACCATCCTTGGGTCACCCCAAGTCTACATGCAAAGTTCCATTCAGATTGGTCAAGGGACCTGGGAGTAGTTAATTAACCAACGGAATTTATTTCAGCTTTATATATACAGATAAG
>JAOWAT010331836.1:0-13687 GCA_028571025.1 Longipedia americana | reverse complement strand
AGGGTTACTAAAATGGATGTTATCTGAACCTAACTCAACTCATTAAAAAAACCCGCAAACAAAAGATTTGTCAATAAAATCTCGTGTCCAGAAGAAATCTAACAAGCCACAGACCCCTTCAACGTAACAACCCCTTTTTAAATAAGCCCAGTTCTTTTCATTACTCTATTATAAGCTTTTTTTTATTTCCTGAGAACAATCCCCGACATCTCCTTTATCCTCTTCGTAGAATCAACAATCTACTAATGCATCCGTCTCTTCTTCTTATACTCTTCAAGCTCCGGAGCCAAATTGTTCAAAGACTACTTCTGCTCCTCACATTCCCTAATCAACTTGTTTAACTGGGTCACCTCAGGATTGTTAGAACTTATGTTTATCAAAGGAATCTTACGACCGTTTCCAGTTAACTGAAGCAATGTCTTCAAAATTGCATTCTTAGAACTACTGCTTGTAAGCTCTGAAGGCAAATTTGAAATCTTTAATGTTGTAATCTAACTAATACAGCTGAGTGAGAAAGTTATCACCACTAAATCCCCTGCATCGCTGAGTGCCGCTGGCTATGGAGTCTCATTGTTTTTCCTTTCCTTTATGTAAACCATAACATCCACAAGGTACAGACTGCTATCATTAGCCTCGTCTCCCTTCACCTTTTTACTCCTTTATTTCTTATTGAAGTTTATACTGACACCATATCCCCAGTCAACATCTCCATCACTAACCTTGATAATCCTCCCCACACTCAAATACTGCAGTACAGAATTAGGCGTAAAAGTTATTTTCCTGACCTGATTCCGATAATCTTTTATTCTCTCACCAAACAGATACAACTTTTCAAGCCCTTCCTAGTTTTCGAACCTTTTCTCCGCATACTAACTCAACTTTTTCCTATGTTCTTCAATCATGACTGGAAGTTTGCTTTAATGCTGATATTGCAGGAAAGATCTCGCAAGTATGAACTCCGGCTCTATATCCTAAAGCCTTTGACTATTCAGCAACATGTTATAATTGATATAGAAACTGGAATTCAGGTCATCAGACTTACCCTTGAGCATATTTTTAGCAATCTCAGGCTATATCTTCTCATCAATCATAAGTATAGTCATACCTTTCCTATCCTTACCCCTACGCCCAGCCCTACCACTCATCTGAATATACTACCCACCAGTAATCCACCTAGTAACAATCCCATCCCACTTCCTAATCGATGTAAATACAACCGTCCTAGCCGGCATATTCAATCCCATTGAAAATGTCTCAGTTGAAAATAAAATCTTTATCAAACCCTCTTGAAACAATAACTCAATCACCTACTTTACCAATGGTAATAATCCACCATGATGAATGCCTATACCTTTCTATAATATTGCAACCATTGTTGTTATCGGTTTTAACTACCTGTCAGGAGAATTATCACCCAATATGCTCACCGCGTTCTAATAAATCTATCTTATTCTCTACTTCTATGCCTTTGTTGTCAAATCGTACTTCACCGTTATCGATTTTGCATATGCCTCAACATCCCTCTTACTAAAACTAAATACAATCACCGGGTCCAAATCTCTCTACATTATAACCTTTATAATCTTTGCCAAATCTGATCCCTGGTTCAAACTCTTCTTCTTCTTTCGGTCCACCCCCACTACACTCACTCCCTCCGAAAGAGGCTCAATTGCCTTATTGAACTGATCCTCGTGAAACTTTCCATTCTCATCCACTATCATATACACACCCTCACCTCCAGAAGGACATAAGTAATGTTCAAGAGGAACCGGTCTATAATCCGTATATACAACATTACAAGGCTGCTTTCTAAGCTTTGTTATCCAACATGCAAACTGACTCGGATTACCAATTGTCGCACTCAAAAATATATACTTAACATTAGGCGGCATCATGATAATAGTTTCCTCCCAAACAACCCCTCGTTCCTTATCCCTCATATAGTGCACCTCATCAAAAATAACCCACTTTATCTCCCTAATAACCTCATTACCCCTATAAATCATATTCCTCAAAATCTAAGTTGTCATCACCAAACACGTCGCATCCTGGTCAATACTTGCATCCCCAGTCACCAATCCAACATCATTGAATTATTATTTCAACTAACGGTATTTTTGATTAGAAAGAGCCTTTATTGGAGATGTATAGATAACCCTGCTGTTATTGTTCAAAGATTTTGCTATTGCATACTAGGCAACTGCCGTCTTCCCTGCCGATGTGTGAGCACAAACCAGAACAGATTCATCACACTAAATGGCATGCACTGCCTTCTGCTGGAAAGGGTCCAATTTGAACGGATAGCTCTTTTAAGTATAAGCACCTTCATACTACTGCCTGAGACATCCTTTTGGATAAAAAACCTAATGAATGCATCCCTACTACACTCTCTATTTCTCAATCTCGATATCCTAGAGCTTATTCTTATCCTATTCCTTTTCAGCCTCAATCTCAAAATCACTGAGTCCCTCATTATCATGCTAGTCAGGCCATTTCTCGATTTACTATTGATTGTTTTACCTTGCCTTCATTTATAATTCTGCCATTGGGTCAGTATGAATTTTCTTAGAAACTGTGTCGTTGGTGTTGATGGGTGTAGCAGGAGGACGCTTGTGAGGAGCTGAGTACACGGAAAATGGATCTTCATTATTATTGTTTTCTGGCTACATTGTTGAAGCTCACTCTTGAAAAAGGTTCAACTATTATAAATCAAAAAGCTAACCCTCGAAAATAATTTCGTTTGCAATGGTAATTTGTGCTATTTCTCTAAAAAAATATTATTTTTGAGAATAAAATAATATAATATTTTGATAAATTTCTAAAAAAATATCTCTCCTAAACAAGTATCATTTTTTTCCTTCCCCTTTCAAATCAAAGTACAACATGAAGACTGGTTATCACTTTCGTCTTTATCCTCTTTTCGCTTTTTTTACTACGGAAGCTTGGTCGTCGACTTTGGCTTTTGTATCAATGGTCTATCACTTATAACCTTATCATCCTCAAAATCAACCTCCTCCTCTTTCTTAGCAGCCTTCGACCTATTTTCTATCAAAGAATTATCCGATGATTGGTTTGCTGAATTATAATATGGAATACTTGGAGGTGATATCGGCTTGTCAATACCTTGAGATCCCTTCTTTGTTGACTCCTTCTTCGACAATGATTGTTTCCCAGAAACTGGCTATACTTACTTAGCAGACGGTGGTTTAAGAGTCTTGTTCTTTCTCTTGGGAGATTACTCCATCGAAAGAGATTTCTGCTCCTCTCGAGAAACAATAATTGGAGTTTACTCCGGCTTCACCCCTTACTCTCGCTTTTATTCGACCTCAACTTTCACCTACTTTGGCAATTGAAAAGCATCAACACCCTCCAATTTCTCAGAAGCCTACTAAACAGCACCATTCCTCGACTCCTGAGGGATAAATTCCTCAAGTTTTTATTTCTACCCATCCCTTTAAACAGCTTTTGGCACCTCTTCTTGTACAACTACTGCCTGTTCTTGAACAACTGGAACCACTTACTCTTTCTTTGCTTCTTACTACGCATGCTCATCAACCTTTCTCTTATTCTCAGAAAGCATAGAATCAAACTATGGTTATTACACCTTCTCAACAGACTTAATCTCTTATACCGATTCCTTCGGAACTGTTACCTTGACCTACTCCACTTATTCACTAGGCTTCTGTTCCTCAACAGGAAGTTCTTCAGCCTTTTCTTCCTTAAACTACTATTTTTCAACTATCTTAGACTATTACTTCACTTATTATGTTTGCGACTTTTACTCTCCTGTTTAAACGCTTACAGACTATACTGCATTTGTTACGATGGGTTGAGAATCAAGTTCCCTTGATTATTCGGCAACCACCTACCTCGTTTACTGAACTTCTTCACCTCTACCGTCGAAAATTTCCTTCTCCGTATAATCAGTTGCCTCTCCCTCAACCCGGCCAGCTATCACCTCAACATCACCAACTTCCTGAGGATCTATTTTTATCTACTCTGCCTCCTTTTGGTTTCCTTCTGCTTACTCAGCTATTTCTTTCCTCGTCATCGCTGATTCCATCGGCAGCTAAGATTGCAATTCAGAAATTTCCTTCTTTGTCGCACTTGATTCCAATGGCAATTCACCTCCCTATTCTAAAATTTATTTTTTTGTCAATGACGACTACAAGGGTAGCTCGTTTTGAGATTAAGGCTGCGATTCAGAAACTTACTAATTTTCTCCTTCAGCCTTTGTGTCTTTCTCAACATCCAACTGTACTTACTAATTGTTTTTCTCTTGTTAATCCTCTGATTTTGCCAAGGTTCCCTAAACCACTGTTTCAGCTATTTGGGTAGAAGCTTAGACCTCAATCTTTTACTATGAAGGTTGTATACCTTCATTATCTTTAGCTTATTATCTTTGTCGAACTCCTTACTCCTAAACTGGGAGTTATTGCTTCTCTTACTATTACTTGACTGTTTCTTTCACAGTCTAAGTAACAATTTATTCGGTGGACTCCTTCGCTTCAGTTTGATGACCAGTCTACTATTACTGAGGATTATTATCATTTTCCTTGATTTACGCAGGTATCCCTTGCCTATCTTCTACATTCACTTATTCCGTCTAAACCTTTTACTCAGTTTTATCTTAATTCTCTTTTATGACCTAACGTTATTATTATCTCTGAATTTAACTTTAAGGTTGCTATTCCGATGCTAGTTTGTTCTACGGTTCCTGCTAATCATGCTACTCCGTTTTTACTTCTTTATCACCCTCTCTCTTGCCCTCTTCATTTTCCTTAGATTTTATTTGTTATGACTATTCCTCAACCCCCGATGCTAATGTGAGTTATTGATAATTTGAGATATTACTTTCATGAGGCTTACTTTCCTATTCCTTGACATATTGACTCGGATCCTCATTTGTCTATTGAGCAACATTTTAAACTACACTCTTAACACTAGATTACTAATTTTCGACCGAAACTGGAATGCTTGGGTTCTCCTCCTCCCTTTCCTCCGTTTTCTACTATGTGCCCTTAGATTACTAATTTTCGACTGAAACTGGAATGCTTGGGTTCTCCTCCTCTCTTTCCTCCGTTCTCTACTATGCGCCCTCCTATTTTTCCTTGTCTGATTATTTTTGCACTTACTTTTAAACGATTTTTTCCTACTACTTCTCCTGATCTTAGTCTCGCTTCTAAATTGTTTACTAATTCTACTTTTTATCAGAATTGACAGACATCCGTCCCTCCTCTCCCTCTAAGGCAGACTGGTCCTTTAACGTTTACTCAACAAGCTTTTATTCCTCATTTCTATTGTTCTATATCTAACTTTTCTTCTATTATTAATTTTAAGCTTATTGACTCCCATCTTTCTTTTCGTCTTATGCTTTTTAATCTTGTTTGGATTAGTTTGGCTGGTCATTTCTCTCAATTTCTTATGTATTTTAGGCTGATTGGAGAGCAGACTCCTGGTCTTGATCTACCTCTACTGTCGTTTCGATAGTCTGCATCACATCACTCTCAACTCTACTCGGAATATCTTACTTTTTCGACTCATTCAACTCTACATAGTCACTTTATTATGCCCGTTTAATATTTTCCTTTTATTAAACCTTCTATTGCTAGTTTTACATCTGAGGCAAAACTTCATCTTTCCGCTCATCAATTTTCCCCTACTAAACATTTTTTTCACCACACTAAGTATTTTAAACCAGTTTGTTTTCCTCTTAATTAACAGCTTCCTAAGGTTTACTTTCCTCCTCGTCCACAACTTCTTAAGCTTTATCCTCCTTCTAATTTCCAACTTCCTAAGATCTTTCACCCTCCTCCCCGACAATTTGTTAGGTTTTGTTTTATTGTACTCCTTTTTACTCACTTTAAAGCGGTTTACTATCCTACTAATCCCTATTTTCGACTACTTTTTACTATTCTGTATTTTCAGTTTTCTATTCCTTTTCTTACAATCTAACTTCTGAGTCTCCTTAACCTTCCTCAACCTTTTTTCCCTCCACATGAGTCTAATCGTCTTCTTGATGCTATTCTATCTCTTCAATATTCTCCTTTTTTACCAAATCTATTTCCTCGGATGGTTTTTACTATCCCGCTTTGTCTTACCCTTATTTTTAATCCTCCTATTTTGTTTCATTCTAAATGTTAGACTGACTGGTTTTCAGCTACTATTACTCTGCACTTTTCTTACCCGTCGTCTTAATACTAGATTTCGCTCCTGGCTTCGTAGTAGTCGTGCTTCCAGTTTTCGTCCCTTTTGCATTAGTCGCTGTCGTAGCTGTACCTTTAGGACCTATTGCACCCCTAGTTCCCGTCCCAGTCGCAACTCCAGGCTTTACCCCTCCTACAGAAGTTTGTGAAGTCGTTCTCGACAAACGCGAAGTTGTTCCCGTTCCCGTCTTGCCAGTTTCTTTTTTACCAGACGGACTATCATTGATACTGGATTTAGACAAATCCTTTTTTAAGTTAGGAGTTGATGTATTAGATTTCGATGTTTATTTCTTCAAAGTAGGACTTTCACCTTTAGACGGTTACTTTTTCAATACTGGTTTTTATTCGGTTTTTGCAGTCTATTGCTACTAAACCGTACTCTAAGTTTTCATTTGTTGCGACGGCTAAGTTTGCTCCTCATTTTTCTCCTCAGTTACGATCTGTTGAGGTTTCCCTTTTTCTCCCTTCTCCTCGGCCTTTGAAGTGGCTGTTTTATTAACAGATGGTTTCGAATTATTCGGTCTTTTTTTCCCAGGCATTATGAGTGTAAACGGTATGATTCTGTGTTATAAATCAACGATTTTTATTACAATAAAAAAAGACAATTAAATTTATTAGATATTAACCCTCCATTTCCCCCTCTAATATTCTTGACTCTGCTACTATTACTTTATAATGATATAGTTAACTTCCAAAGCAATGAAAATCTTAAACTTATCAATTTTTCTCATCTCTCTTATCTAGCTCACCATCACTCTTGATAACAAGTGCATGTTTGACCGAATGTATAATACATAATTACAATCGCTATAAAAGCAGCACTCACCCTCAGAAAAAAATTTATCCAATCAATATCCAGAAAGCAAGGATGCACAACTCGAACAATCAGAAGATGCCAATACATTAATATCTACAAAGTCTAGAATGCTACAAACATCAAATAAACAAAGTATCCGCATCACCTATGACAGCAGCACATACTCTACAATACAAACCGCCCAAAATGGAGCATCTAGTACCACACTCACCAATCTAAACTTTATAAATCGAGCTATGCTCGTCACAAAAACCTATTTCGAAATGAGACTCAAAGTATTCAGAATTCCAAGAGTGATAGCCCCTGCATTGTGCGTTGATTATATCCCAACTTCCAATGATCAACTTCACGGAATCGCTGACTCCGACCTTCATGTATACCTTTTATATATCACTGATAAAAACACCCTCTATCGCGCCACAGGAAGATCCTGTCACTACAGAACCGGGAGTCTACCCGATAATGTCGAGTATTCAGTTGGAAGGCCAGACTGCGGCATCCTCCGATTCAACACCTACACAACCGTAGACGGACAACCTCTAACAAATCTCCTATTCTCATCAACAACCGCAACTGCTATCCATTAATTCACACACATTCTAGGATTCGATGCCAGTTTATATTCCTCATATCTCGATCCTACCACAGGAAATGTATACTCAGGTGGTGTAATTTCTAATGTTACAACTTCAGTTCACTCATCTCGTACCTCAGTATCAGGTGATACCTTCGCAATTATAACTCCAAAAGTTTTAGCATGGACAAAATAGTTTTTTAATTGTCCAACCTTGACAGGAATGTTACTATAAAATTAAGATTCTGCTAATGTAGGATCACACTGGGAAAGACTTGCAGTCTATGATTAGCTCATGACAGCAACTTAACTTGGACCCTCCAAACATGTTTCCGGATTAACCTTTGCTCTCTTTGAAGATATGGGATGGTATTAAGCCTAAGGTGCCTGGAATGATACCGATAACTACGGCTATCACAAAGGCTGTGATTTTTTCAACGATGCTTGCTACGGAACCTTCTCAAGTGACCCCAGTTTTAACGAATATTTCTGTGACCCAGTTGCACTGACCGATGTTTCAAAATGTTCCACCAACTTTCTCTCAAAAGCCATCTGTACCGGAACAGGAACCCTATCAGACGGCTGTTCCATTTTCGGTGGACATAGTCATTGCGTCGATGCCGATCTTTCAAACGACGGATATCAAACCTATACTTTTGAAAGACATGGACCCGACTCCTTTTGTTTTGCAGCTACCCTAAGCACGATTTCCCTGAGTAATACCCTCCAATCAAGATGCTATACTTATACTTGCAATTCTAACAGTATCGATATCCACGTTAGTACCCTTACTATCAACTGTGGCAGTGCCTAATAGGGAGCAATCAAAGTTATAGAAGGAATGACTGGAACCTTTATCTGTCCTAAATTCGCAGATGTCTGTACCAACTCCCGTAAAACCTGCCCAAACTGGTGCTCTAAAAATGGTTTCTGTACACGAGGGGTCTGTAACTGCCTCTAAGGATTTTCTGGCGATGATTGTAGCGTAATAACCTGCACTTCCAACCAATTCTACGATCCTATAACCCGTGCATGCCTTACAACATGCACAACCCGTTATTACCAAAACATCTATAGCAGAAGCTGCAAACCTTGTGACTAATGTCCAGGCTAATGCAGAGATTAACCTCACATTTGTACAAACTGCATTTCTTCAGTATAAAACCCACAATTTTTCTACGCACCAAATTCCTAATGTCTCTCATAATGCCCATCAACAACCTACAGAGACAACGACTAATGCAAAGACTGTACAAGCACATCACCAAATTTCTGCGGAACATGTGATACCATCAGTACCAACTGTACCTCCTGTATAGGTGGATACTTCCTCTCAACACCAACATTCGGAACCTGTGAAACAACCTGTCTTGCACCCAATATATTAAAAGATCTTGTTAATTTTAAATGTGTTCCTAATTGTATCGATAATCTAGTATAGTCTTCAGGTACCTGTATTAAATGTCCAGGTGGATAGTTTAAACTTATCAGTGACTCTAGCTGTAATGCTATGTGTCCTACTAGCTTCTATTCTAATCCTGATCTACAACTATGTCAAAATTGTGATACTAGCTGTCTTAATTGTAATGGAATCTATGCGGAAAATTGTACAGAATGCTCATCTTCCGTTGCAGAAAAATATCTACTTCTAAATATGTGTGTTGCCAGCTGTCCAAAAGGATACTATGCAAACGACGCAACCGGATAATGTATATAATGTCCTCCCACCGACAACTGCGCATCCTGCTCCCTATAATCCGGAGTCCCCAAATGCACAAGCTGCAACTACGGATTTTTCTACCATACCGACAAAACCTGCAACACATAATGCAACCAATACCAATACAAAAACACATGGAACAACAGCTGCGATCCCTGCAGTCCATAATGCGGAGACTGTACAACTCCTAACTCTACATCATGTACTAACTGTCAAAATGATAAATTTTTCCTTACTAACTCTAGTGGAGGATATTGTTTGTCATCATGTCCTGCTTAAAATTATATTACCTCCGGTACAAATTGTCTCAGTTGTCATAAAACCTGTCTAACTTGTAATGGTGTCAGTCAGTCCAATTGTCTAGGATGTCAACCGGATCTATACAGGCATAATAATATTTGTAGATTTGCATGTCCTGGAAGAACATATCACTAGTCCTAAACCCTGTCCTGTCCAAATTGTCACACCAATTGCACTTATTGTTTTGGACCAACTATAGATAACTGTACATCCTGTGTCACTGGAATGTTTCTTTTAAATTTTACCTGTGTCTCTGCTTGTCCTTTCTAAATCAGGGAAAACCAGTGGAATGTCTGCTACTAAGAAAAACTGCGAATTATTTTAGCAGTGATAATACTCACCTTCTTTCTTATCGGGTGCTGACATAGACTATGATAATTTAATACAATCTCAGTTCAAGTTTGTATAGCCATTTTATATATTCGTTATAATTTTTTTTCTTAAGTTCTCTTCATTAATATTTAAACTGCTAACATATTTGTCAAATGGAGAAAGACTCCTGGCTATCCCAAACCCTCCCCACAAAGAAATAAATCCGAGGAATTGACTTCAGTTATAATATGTACAAATAACAACATGCTAATTTAGGAAGTATATGGCATCCTGCGGATAATCCAATTAAATCTCACTTTGGAATATTGCCAATCCTAAACGAAACCTTGATCTTGTTGGACATAAGAAAGCTTGTACTTCTCTTAGCTTCTCACCAAATGGCAATGTCCTCGCCAGTGGATCCTTTGACACTACTATCAAACTTTGGTATCCAGGAACCGATATTAAAACCAAAACCATCAAAAGTCATACCCAAACCGTAAAAAGTGTCGATTTTTCAAGTGATGGAAAAATGGTCCTCTCAGCTAGCGCAGATAAAAGTGTAAAATTGTGGGATATCGATACTTTAAAATTCAAAGCCAATTTCATAGGACACACAAACTGGGTTAACAGCGCGAAAATGAATCAAGATATG
The DNA here is from genome assembly GCA_028571025.1 of Longipedia americana. Lineage (NCBI taxonomy): Eukaryota > Metazoa > Arthropoda > Copepoda > Polyarthra > Longipediidae > Longipedia > Longipedia americana. The sequence continues at coordinate 3,103 of JAOWAT010331836.1, read as the reverse complement.
ACTTTGGTGTGTTCTGGAGGATAGGACAAAAAACTGCTAGTCTGGGATATATAAAAAAAGAAAAATATCTTTAAATACGATGCTTACGATGATGCAATCAGCTGCACAGAATTTCATCCGAATTAGCCATGGGTAGCCTCATCAACAAAATCGAAAAATATCGAAATCCACGATTTAAGAGTCGAAAAACTCGTTCAGCACTATGAAGCCCATCAAGACAACGTTAACTCTATCAGTATCCATCCCTCCGGAGACTTCATGATTTCAGTTTCATCCAATGCTGAGATCAAAGTATGGTCGTTAAGAAAAGGATGCCTTGTTTACACACTTTATGGGCATAATGGGTCAATTAATCACTGCAAATTCTCAAAGCAAGGAGATTTTTTTGCAACTGGAGGCAGTGATTGCTCTGTGTTGGTTTGGGAAAGCTAATTTTCTAAAAAAGGAAAATAATCCATTTAAAGACTTGGGCTGTGTTAAACCGGACACAGAATAGATAAAAGAACTCTGCCTACTGTAGAATAGTGCATGAAAAAAGTGACAAGAGTTACCCCCACAATTTTTTGATTTTATGATTCAACTTCACAATCAAATAAATGTAAAAAATACTATAACATTTTTTTTTCTTCTCTCAATTTACAAACTTACAAAAAGGACCCAAAATAAAACTAATCAATTCATGGATTAAACTGAATATTGTAAAGTTTTTCAGTCCATACCCATAACTAATCAATCCTCTGCTGATCATTAGCACGAACATCAACTTCTTTCCATTAATTTCTATCACAATAATCCCCGTTTTTCAAATCCTTGAAAGGCATATTACTGAGAAGCAACGTAGTCGAAGCCCCAAACTCTTCACTTTGACAAACACAAGGACAACAACAGATAAGACACCTAACACAACACTGACATGGCAAATCATCATACAATCCCGATGCTATAATTCCTGGATGAAGGGAAGCCGTTTTAATATTAGGATACTTATCCCTAACTTTCTGATACAACCCATGAGTAAACAAAACATTCGCCATTTTTGACCCAGCATATCTATTACTACTACTATACTCTTTTTTAAGCTCAATATCCTCGAGGACATTCGTACCATCCCAAAGCTTATGAGCATGTGAAGCTACATTGATAATGCGACCCTCTTTCGCTTTCTTTATCCAATCGAACAATAGATATGTCAGATAAAATGGACCGCAGTGGTTTACAGTCATAGTCTGATCCACTCCTAACTCACTAATCTTTCTCTCGGTTATTACCACTCCTGAGTTGTTGATAAGATCGTCAACATAAGTAAAATGCTTCCTAACGTTTGCTGCAAACTACTAAACCGATGTCTTGACACCCAAGTCCAGGGCAAATGATACAAGCGACCCTTTTGAATTTTTTATTTCTGATTTCAACTCCTTGATACACTCATCATTTTTTGCCTGATTCCTACTCCCAAAAAGTACATTGTGACCATCTTTATAAAGAGATCTAACGGTCTGATACCCGATTCCGCTGTTGCCTCCCGTAATAACGATATTTTTTGGGGATTTTTCTTCCATTTGATATGTCTGATCTTGTTTTTAACGAATTTATGGTTTATCAATATTTAAACCTTGAAGCCAAGAGACTATAGTAATTAATTTTCTGCGAATCAAACCCAGGCTAAACATATCAAATTCACTGCCTTTTTACCCATACAATTCATCAAATCAATATGAATATATTTATAAAAATAAATTGTAACACAATCCAACTTAACTAGTCCCCTCCTAATCTGCCAATCATTGGAGATAACAGCAGATATTTTTTTCGAACTATGATTTTTTGTACTTTTGACTGTCTCCACCTTCTCAAACACTTCCCAGTGACAAAGTAGTTACCTTTATTTCGTATTCTTGGTATTATATTGCAATCTACCCTTCCCCCGTTGTAAATTATTTCAACACCTGCTACAAATGATCCGAAGTCAACATACTCCTTATGTTCCCCAACAACAATTCTGATGCTTCCTGGATGTTCATTCCTTACTCAGTGTCGAGCTACTCTTTATCGAATACCTCTCTGATCAGCTCCTCGTAAAATTTGGGCAGCTACTTCGTCCCTTTACGGAATGAGAAGAACCGAGTTCGAACACTCTACGAAAGTCTACGTTAAACTTCCGACCTGTTAATATTCATGTCTATCTCCCAGGCCAATTTCCAATGCGGAGCTATTTTCGGCGTCTCGCTAGCCCAAAAATGATAAGCCATTCTACGTCTCTTAGCTGCTTCAAAATTTACCAGCAAATATGTGGCTACTAAGACCGACTTTTTCCTCTTCATACAGATTCCTTTACTTGATCTTATCACTATTTTTTTGCAATCCTGTCGTTTGTAACGCCCCATCTTGTTCATGTACTAAGTTGGAAGCACATATTCATTCTCATACTTCCCTTCCTTTTTCTTTGAGAATCCTGACTAGGAGCCTGTCTACTCTGCAATTTAATTCATGAATCTGTGTAGAAAGATTCCCCTTTTTTCAGAACCCTTCCTTTGGCTTCTCTCTAAGAGAACATCCTTTGAGCAACAAGTTCCGCTCCGGAAATTTAGTCCGTTTATCACTGATCTCAAAATAGCTTGATTATTTATTGTGTTCGCCAGAATTTATAGTGTTTAAAAATTATTAGGGGTTGGGGTCCTAATATTGATATCTTTGTCTCATAAATATTAAGTGATACTTACAAATAAAAATATCAAAGAGTCGAAATGGAAAAATTCGAGAAGGCTCCGGACGAATTCTTCTGTTCCATAACGCTGTAGCTCATGGCAGATCCTGTCATGCTAGCAGATGGCTTTACATATGAGCGGAAGGCCATCACTGAATGGCTAAAAAATAGTAATTTCAGTCCTATGACTGGAGAGAGATTGGTACACAAAGAGGTCACTCCAAATTTAGCGCTGAAAAAACTCATTGCGGATTATAAAGAATATTTAAAAGACAGTTCACAGAAAAGGGAAGAATTGGAAACGGTCGAAAAATAATATCCTAATGGACACTATAGAGGTTAATTCAAAGAAGGGAAAATGCATGGAAAAGGAGTGTACTTTTATAACGACGGAGATCG